>VYZW01057003.1:0-75631 GCA_013401315.1 Balaeniceps rex | reverse complement strand
TTTACTGATAAGATTTGGGTAAGTGTTGTATAATTAGCACCACTCAACATGTTGCATTAAAGGAACCTCTGCCTCAGCAGAGAGGTGGTAGTCTGGTCTCTTGTGCAGCTGGAGGGCTCATTGCACCTTGCCTCCTGACTGGGTGACACTTAATCATTTCAGAGTTTCAAAAGGGATACATGATAACTTAAACCTAATGCTTTTTGGTTATAAAATGAACACAAACATCATAANGTTAACGTTACAACAAAGTTGTAGCTTTTTTGAAATGAGAAAAGCCAAAACATTGAAAGCCAAGGTTAAAGCTGATGTTCAGAGATAAAGTGAGAATAAAAATTAAGTACAGAACTTTTAAAGAGTGTTCAGAGTGCTATTAAAGAATTATGGATTGTCATTCATATATATATACTCATAGTTCGTATGTGTGTGTATGCATATTTGGTACATAAGTATTTATTTCAGCAGCTGGCTTAGCACAGTTCTGATGTTGTTAATGATCCAATCCAATTAGATCTTAATGCATGTTATCCACAGGTTCATAATAACATCACAGACAGAAATTTGGACCATCAAGATTGCAAAGATCCATACTAGAATGAGAAAACGATGGTCACAGCACTCAGTCTAACCTGCCAGCCCTGTGGTATGCCCCAGTCCTGCTCCCCAGGGTCACATCCCATTTCATAGCAGGAAGAGGCTTCAACATCCTGGTGCCCTTCCAAAACAAGAACCATACACAAAGGCAGGGGAAATCCACAACGACTTTCTGAACAACCCCTGCTGGGAGCAATAAGAAGAGTTGGAAAGCAGGGCACGCTGGGAAACGCCTTTGCTTGACAAGGTAAACAGCCTCAGTTTCCCTTGCTCACTTATACACCATAATTTAAAAATCCTGATTATGGCAAGGTATCACACTCAAACCAGAGCAATTATCATCTGTAGTTTCGACCCTGTTCAAACAGTTCTTGACAGTAATTAAGTCAATGAATTTCTGGAGACTCTGGTATAATTGTGAGAAGACAGAGTCCTCAGCCTTCTTTTGTAGTTAAATATTTTTTCAGCACTGTGCAAAAGTCTCACATCATTTGCACAGAAATAGATTTTACTAACCTCTCTGAACACATGCTTTGAAGAATTAACTACTGTGTAAAAGAGAACAATTTCTATTTCTAGAAAAAAACCTGTGGTTTTTAACTGAAAGATCCGTCTGAGCTGGCTGTCAGCTTGCTGCCTCTTTTGGTGCAGTTGTGGGAGAACTGGGAGAAGTCACTCGCTGCTGACCCTTAGGGAATTGCCTCAGACCACTCAAACAGACAGGGTTTTTCCTTTTCTCTTCATAGAAGAGAATAGTTTGGGCATTGCTATTGCTCCATGCACAAGCCCAAACATTGTTAGCTAAATTAATTTCAGGAGTGCAGTCATGCTTTTGCTTATTGAGCTTGTACCTGTCAGTACAGAAGTGGGAGGCCACAGGTTCAGGCAGGTTTTACTCAGATTTTACAATCAATTTCTCCAAGACACATTTTTTCCCACATAAAACAATACATAAAATATTGCCCAAATGTTCACTAATTCTGTTGGAAAGCAGATGAAAGACTTCCCTCCAAGGCATTTTTCTTTATTGGAAGGAGGAGCATCGATGGGATTTCTAGCAAAGCTAATTAATTAGAAGATTATATTGCAAACACCATGCTAATTGCACATGTCAATACTAATGCTTCTGAGATGCTGTCTTAAGGCCAATTGCCCCATTGCAAAATATTAAATACATATTACTTTACAGGTGGCTTTATAGTAGTGCCATACAGATATGACAGTGATATACTGATAGTAGAATAACTGTGAGAAATCCAAGCCCTTACAAGCTATTTTTCAAATCAACTACTGAGCTGCATGGGAATTGGAGAGTCCAAGTCTGAGAAGAGCATGATTTGAAGTCTGTGTACACATTGCTAGAAGGCAGGTGCAATTGCACCTCTCCATCATTGGTCTTAATAAATATCTAACTTAGTTTTATGAATTGACTCTGTGAGTACATCATTAACCAGCACAGGGTAAATTCATCATGGTGCCCAAGATAAACTTAGAGAGATCCACCACAAGGAAGAGAATGTGACTAATGGGTGTGGAGGGTGGAGAAGAATTTAAAACTACAAAGCAATCACAGTACAGGGTACTGGGCTGCCAGGAATGTTGTATTTCCAGAAGAAAAAAAAAATCAGTTCAGAGTAGACAGCTGTCAGAGCCCTATGATTCTGGAGAAGGAGACAGAGGTGCTTCTTTGAGAAAGAACATGAAATGAAAAATAAAGAAGAGAAATTGTGTGTTGTCTGGCAAGATAATGTGATTGGGGGAGGTTCAGACACGAAATTGCTTACTTATTTTCAAAACAAAAAAACCCACATGGAAATATTAGCAGTGAAATCAGTGAAGACTCTTAAGCAGAATGTATTAGCTGGTTAATTTGGGGGTTTATTTTGAAGATCTAGAATATGCATGCATATTTGCTTCTACGTGCATGTGCACACAGATACGTGCATATATGCATACACATTTTTATATATACATGTGTATATTTATGTATGTATATATGTATGTATATATATACAGCCACACACACACTCGTTTCCACACATAACAGATGTCTGATTGTCATTTCCAGACCCACTGCATACTTTGAGTACCAGTTGCTACGTGCTTCAAGAGTAAAGTGGGATTTTAAGTGGGAGACTAAGCAATATGCTCCATTAATCCAAGTAAAAGGTAAATCATGTTAAACAGTTAGTCAAGCCCTGCTTATTGCCCCTTTTTATCTGCAGAGTATAGCAATGAACATGGCCATAAGGCTTAATGTTTTTTTCTTTCACCAAATGGCCAACGAAGTGAACCAAAGACATATAAAACAGTAACTGTAATGCATTTGTTTTGCATCCAAAATGTTCTATTTTAGAAATACCTTATCACACACAAAACAATTATGAAAACAGACACTTGTCATTCCAGTTGCATGATAAATTTCTCAGTCTGCCAAACACTAACTATAACCCAAGGTGACGAAGTTTTACTGTTCCTTTATTTTTATTCTGTTCCAGGTTTTATTCTACTCAAACAATCATGGAAACTGTAAACTGGAAAATAGCTCTAGAATGAATCACTGCAGAGAAGTTCACAATATACTGCCTGAAAATTTTATCAAAGAAATGTTTGAACCTCACTAGCCCTTTACTGTATCTGTGGATCACTTTTACTATCTTTTTATCAACACTTTTTTCAGATAGAAAATGTTCTTGAAAAGGCTACCATGAGACTGAGTCTCTGTGTGTCATTATCAATTCCAAGTCAGAAGAAAAGCCTCACAATTACCTCATGATTTCTTTGGGGGCTTGGGAGACATAAAAAAAGATTGTGAAGGCAGCAGAAAAAGCATTACACACAAATGTACTTTTAGTTAGTTGTTCCCTTGTTTTAAAATATAAAATGCAATATGTAAGTATAGTAAGAAGATAGGAGGCAATGGAAAACTGAAAAGTTCTTGTTCCTGAAGTCCATTTCCATTTGAAAATCCATTTTCATTTTTATTTTTTTCCATCAGGAAATTGGATAATTAAATCAAAATCATAGGCATTAAACATAATCAACACATAATCTTCATTATGCTATATTATCTTGAAATCCCCTTGCTAACCTTGCCTTTAAGAGCTTTAGTTGAAAACTTGCATCTTGCATAAGCGTCTAACAACATAGCCATGCCTATAGGCAACACAAGATGGTTTACCACGTCTTAAATTATGTATATTATCAGTTATTCAGTCTATGAATAAACTATTAAATCAGTAGTTCAAACTTCAGCAGCTATGCAAAGCTGTGTCTGGAGTCTGTGCTGTCGCACTGAGGTGGCAAGTTGAGGATAATGGTTTCGTGAAGTTTTATCAAAAGCCGAACGTCAAACGCACTAACACAAACGCTTTTGAAGAGTGTCTGGATGACAAACTTTCTCAGTGTTGCAATGCTCTTGGTAGACTTCAGACCAAAGATGTATTTAAAAATTACACATATTCAATGAATTATTTGCTTATATGATTGTTGCCAAATCAGTAGAGAGAAACATCATTGCAAATCTGAATGAATATTCATATGGCACAAATGAATACTCATCATGGCAAGCTGACAAAAATTATGCTAAAATTATGTTGAAATTGATTTTGGAACAAATTCAAAATTCATAGCCTGTTGGCAAATAATTTGCTGAAAGAAAAAGAGCTACAATTGTCATAAAATCATTTGCAGACTTCACTTGTTGCACTGAGTTATTTTATTTAGCCATAAGGACTCTAAGACTTTCAAGTTTGAAATCAATTCCTGTATGAAATAAACAGGTTTTAGAAGATACGCTGATAAACTGTCTTTGGCTCCCACCATTAACCCTCTTATCAAGACAGATGAACAAGTCTGGTCTACAGACTTTTATATTTAAACACCATTACATATCCTTGGATATCATTACTGAAAATTAAAACATATTAATTTTGAAATCCTGCTCCAATACTGAACCCAAGCTGATCTTTCATTGTCTGTCTTTCCACATCAGCTGATGTTTAAGGTGGAAGTTAAGCAGGCAGCCATCCCTATCCTGCCCTGACTTTCTCATACCTTTTGGTTCAAAAGCCACTTCGGTCACTGGAGCCCATTAACTCCTGGTATACCTCTCAGCCAGACCCTCACTCACTCGACACTTTGTTTGGCTTCCCCATCAGCTGGCTTTTATTCGGAAACGCATCCACCTTTTCTTTTGTTCTCATTGTGCCCCTTCCAGCACCAGTTTATTACCTACTCTACCAAAGCATTTTACTTTAAATAGTTTATGCAGACAGCTGCATGGGCAGGTGCCCAATTTGCCTAGGAGGGGTTTATCTTTCTGAGATTGCACTTTTCATAGGAGGAAGTTGAAGACATTGTTTCTAAAGACCTTTAAGTTTGTGCTTTTATTAATAACACTGAATTTCTTTAGTTTTCAAATTCACAACTTTACCTTGTTTGAATCACTACTGAATAGAATAGAGAAGGCAGATCCTTTTTTTAAAAAAACTAAAGGCAAATTTGAACCCACAGTAAGTGGTAACAAGATGCAAATATATGTGTTTAGCCACAGCTGGGGCCTGATAACCAAATTGATGACGGTGTGTGCTTTATCATGTAAGCTGAACGGTACATACTTGTCACCATATCCCTGGACTTCCTACCCACAATGTCACTGGGCTCCTTAAATAAGGGACTGTACTGTACACTTAGCTGAGAAAACAACTTGGAAAAAATGTTTCAAATATCTACAGCCATCACATTGTCAAAATCTGTTTCTTTTATCAAGCCAATGATCTTGCAAATAAAAGCAAGAGGTTGAAACACTAAACTCTATTATAATGACTTCACTCACAAGATTTCCACAAACTCAGCAAAGCTCCAACTAATTACCATAGTCTTACAACGTGGAGATGAAGGCTGCTTAGAGGAAGATCTCTTTAGAAAGGCAGTATGGAAGGAAGGCAGGATTTGAAAACCAGCCATGGAGACAACATTTTGAGCTTAATTAAAACAAGGAACTTTTCTCTAAAAAAAAAAACCCTACTATTGAGACATTGAGAAGTAGTTGGGGGAATATTTCCAACTCCAACTCAATTTAATGACAGTTGAAATCTTATAGGTACTTGAAAAAACATCACAAATTTGATTGAATACTCAGCGTTCCTGCTGAATCTTTACCCTTCTCTGTATCTCCTTGGCTCTGCCCTTTCTGGTGTTGCAACCCCATCAGTACCTTTGTGCTGTCTCCATTCACCAATGTAAGCAGTGGAGTTTCATATTGTAATGAATCTGGGCTTTTCTGAGTTTAAAAGCTGCTTGGGGAATTCACTGCAGGAAAAAAGGTCCAGGCAAATCCTCTTCACATTTGTACACCATATAGAGTCCTGTCACATGCAGTTTTGAGCATAAGGTGGTAAATGCTGAAGGGCCTTTGTCCCTGTCCTGGTTTCAGCTGGGATAGAGTTAATTTTCTTCCGAGTAGCTGCTATAGTGCTGTGTTTTGGATTTAGTATGACAACAGTGTTGATAACACACTGATGTTTTAGTTGTTGCTAAGCAGTGCTTACACCAGTCAAGGACTTTTCAGCTTCCCATGCTCTGCCAGGTGCACAAGAACCTGGGAGGGGGCACAGCCAGGACAGCTGACCCAAACTGGCCAAAGGGCTATTCCATACCATATGACGTCATGCTCAGTATATAAACTGGGGGGAGTGGGCCTGGGGGCAGCGATCACTGTTCGGGGCCGGGCTGGGCATCGGTCAGTGGGTGGTGAGCAATTGCATTGTGCATCACGTGTTTTGCATATTCTTTTATCATTATTATTATTATAATTACTTTCTCTTCCTCTGCTCTCCTATTAAACTGCCTTTATCTCAACCCATGAGTTTTACTTTTTTTTTCCGATTCTCTCCCCCATTCCACTGCAGGGGGAGGGTGAGCGAATGGCTGTGTGGTGCTTGGTTGCCGACTGGGGTTAAACCACGACAGTCCCATTAGACTTCAATTTACATGTCCTTGTTCTGTAAGAGTCTCTGGGCAGCACTGCTTCCAAGAAACATATCTGGAGGTCTCCAGCCTTTCTTTCGGGCACATTCAGCCCACCCTCTGTCCCTGACCTTATGCTCTCATTGAAGGGTAGCTAAGGAGTGCACTAGCTCTCTTTCCCAGCATTGTACCCAGCTCATGAGCATCCCCAAAACTCAGTGACCTATTCCAAATGGCTCATGACAAAACCTTCTCCTTTTCTCCCAGAAACAAATCCAACAGCAGCAGTTAAGAATAAAAAATTGTCACACTGTAAAATTGAAGTCCTTACGTAGTTTGCATTACCTGGAACCTGATGGCTAATCTGTGCAGTAGCCTGTAGTGAACTGCATGGTCTCTGCTCTGACATCAGTGGGTCCTGGACTTCTAATTTCAAAACTACAGCTGTTGCTAAGATCTTGTTGGGCAAACCCAGCCACCTTTGCTCCCCTTTTTCTGGAATTTGGAGGTGATATTGTTTGTGAATTTGCAGAATGGATTTGTCTGATGTCACTCTCTCATCTGCATATGGGCTGAACCCCTACAACACTGGTGATACCTGTATGCTCTCTTGCTTTTCTTGGGTGATGACAGTAACGAGGATGCCAAGATAAACTTCTTTTTTTTCTGTTTGTTTTTATTGCCAACATTGCAGAATATGTTCCTTAGCCTTAAGTCAGTCTCAAATTATTTTGTTTTCACCTTCTTTGGTACTCCCTGTAAACACAGACAATACTGTTCACATGTTTGTAAAACAGATCTGCAATTAACTGAAAACTAGTAAAAACATCAGAATTAAAACCTGAAGGCACCCTCTGTGTCATTCATGTTGGCAGCTGCTGTTTGCAGACCCAGAGCAAGGGGCTGCTTTCAGTCTCCCAGGTGTCCTCCAGGCTTCTGGAGAGATTCAGCTTTCCTGGAGATTTTAAGTGCTTCTTCATGCTTTCCGGGATGTTTGGCTGTTTCTCTAGGTGGGTTTTTTGTTGTTTGGTTTCCACCCCACCCCCCACCCCCCCCTCAGTTCAGTGATCACTGGCGAGATTTGACAGAGATGAGCTTCCTTAAGTCTTTCAGTTGTACCTGAGCATTACACAGAGGAGTGACCTACCACTGCCAGGGCCAGGTGTGTTTAGCGCTTGCTCCCCTGCTGCTGGGGCCACTACTATCACTGATACATTTTTTTTTGCTACTGCAAATATATGGAAGGACTTTCAGGAAAGTTTCCTGTCTCTTTACTTTAAAAACATGGGGTTTTTTTTAGTTTTTGTCCCTTTTTTCCCAGCAGGACAAACATTTGCAGTATGTCACAGATAAAAACGCTGCACGCCTTCCAGAGAAACCCCATTTGTTTCCATTTAAAGAAGATGCTGCTGCTCCTTTTCTTTACATTTGCAGCTACAGCCCCCTTTCTTGTCAAAGCAGATGGATTCTGTGGTAGCGCAGGAGCTTGAAGTGGCTGATGCCTAAAAAAGTAGAATAGCCTCTCCTCTTGACATCTGATGGAGAGAAGAGATTAATAAAACAGATCCACAGAGCACGTCTTATTTTAATGTACCTGTGGGGATATTTTTCCTGTTCTTCCCTTATGCTGTGCTCTTTTTTTAAGCCAGTTAATTCATTGTTCACAAGTGAGGAAGATTGGGTCATTGAGGAACTGCCAGTTTTAATTTAATTTCCCCCAGTTTCTGGATAGGAATGCAATGTTTTATTAGTGACTTCTGAAATTTGAACTGGGCCCTCACTGCTGTCAGTAAGATCCTGGCGCATGGGCCACACACAGACACTACAAAACAAGAATGTTGCAGATGCAGTATATCCTGTAAGGCAAGGCGCCTGCACTTACAAAGAGCCACAAGGACGTGTGGACTGTCTTGTTACATTACCTAGGTATGAACTGACACAAAAGCATGTCAGACTGCCCAGGAATTTTGGATGTTGACTAGGGTAGCAGAGTAGGTTTATAACATAAAGCATTTAAAATTTAGCAGGTTTTGTAATGCATTTTCCCCTAGCAGAATAGAAGACAGTTTCTGAAATTGCTTAGTTTTGTTCCAATGACTCAGATTTTGCAGAAACGGTACTAGTTTGTTGAGGCTACAGGGGAAACAATTACATGTCTTCCAGAAATGTCAGTAGCAATTAAATTCTCTCTAAATCAAAGTTCCAGCAAAACATTTCTTGTAGTTGTGACTTCACATGGAAGTAATACAGTAGGTGAGTTTTCAGTCGTTCCCTTTTAATTTAGAGATCCAGCACTAGGGATAGCTCTCGGCAACATTACTGTGCAGTAGCTTCTAAAGCCCCACATCAGGGAGAGAAGGAAAACCAGAACAGCAGAACATGTATAAATCTTCAAGGCTTTATTAAACTAGAAACTCAAAGTTTAAAAAAAAAGTCTCTTTCATGCCATGGCTAGAAGTGCCATCTTAGAACTTACCTTATCTTGTTAAATATGAGAGTAGCTGCAATCTAGAATCAGAGAGAAAATAGCAATAACCCCCTACATCTTCTATTAATTTGGCTGTCAAAAGCCTGGGTTTTCTCTCAGGGTAAAAAGTTGTAAAAATTTGTGTATTCATACAAAACCATGCACGTTGTCACAACCTGGGGTTTCATTCCTGGTTTGCAATTATAAAATATTTTTCCAGCCATCAGATTGAGGGCTTGACTTGTGCTACTGGAGATTTTACTGGTCATGGTTCATTGTCTCTCAGTAGCATGGAGCTCAACTCTGGCAGTATGGGTCCTCAAGCTGCTCTAATATAAAAGCAAAAGAAAAACCACTCCATACAGTGGCAGACAATAATAAGAAAGAGCAAAAGTTGGCAGACGTGACCATTGGAGAGATACAGACTTGTCCTGGTTTCAGCTGGGCTAGAGTTACTTTTCTTCCTAGTAGCTGGCATAGTGCTACAAGACTCAAGAAAATATTTACATGAACGAAGCTTACAAATATACCTGCTTAACGAAGTCCATCAGCTTTCTTTTGTGAGCCAAATTCTGTGCATTGAAGTAACTGAACACAGCAACCTTTCCTGAATTCATAATTGCCAGAGTTAAGGAAGCAGAAGTAAATGCATTTGCATTTATGGAAGTTAGCTTCCACCACCTGCCCTTTAAAGTCTTTGCCCTTCTAGAAAGTGACAGCAATATACTGCGAATTAATTCCCTTCTTCCACATGGGCAAGAGAACAATTGTGCCAGAAAACAAACAAACCAACCCAAGTCATACTGTGATTAACAAATTATACACTGAAAGAATCTCTTCCTGTCTTCAGGGATTAGCTGACAAATATTCCTCTTGATGTTACCCTAATTGGTGGATAGGCTCATGTCTGGGTTGGATGACCTACTTAACTGCATGTCATTCACAATGATTTCCATGAATTTGGAATATGCAAAACAATTTCTATTTTTTGTTTACATTTTTCTGATTACGGAATAAACAAAGTGTCCCCTTGCCTACATTTTATAGACTGGTGGTAATGAGATCTCCCAATTACCCTTTACTATATTAAGAATATATGAAATGCCTGATGGGTGCAGAATAACAGTCTACCTCTCAGAGGTGGCACATGATTGCCACTATCTGCAGCCCACACTCCTCGCACCCCTCCAGCATTCGGGACTGTGTGTAAGAGATGCTAGAGGGTACACAGCCTTGCTTATTCCCTTTAACAAGTGTGTGTGGCCCAGCTACACTGTGTATATCAAGAGAGAGTAGGAATATGCAAAAGTGATTCAAAAAAAGAATGGAAAGTGTGCCTAACAACAGTTTTTTATATAAAAAAGTAAGAAATATTTTTTAAGGGCTAGGGAGCCACAGCTGGGTTTGGAAGATGGAAGTAAAAAGAGGTTACAGAAGCACACAGAATATTGCCAGGAGAAAGAGAGAGAGAAGAATTCATTTGAGTCTTAGAAATCATGGTCTGCAGTGAACTTTAATTATTGTTTTCCAAGGAAGGTTGAGACCAATAAAAGCACTGATAAAAGATAACCTGAAAAGAAAATCAAAGGTGTCTGGGTTTTCGCTGGGTTTTCTTGTTCTTCTGTAAAGCTTTGTAATTTCTTATCATATATATATCCTATATCACGTATTTGTGTACTATATATTGCATATTACATATTTACCTAAATACTACTCAGCATTCATGTATTAGTATTTTCTAATTATACATTCATAATACACATTTCATAAAATATTAAAAAATATATGCAAAGTTTTCCTTTAGATCACAGTCTTGCAAGAGGTGCTAAGCAAGAGAGATTTTCTATCTACTTCAGGAGAAAAAGTTATGAGGAGGGCAGTTCAACCAAGTACACAGATGAAGAGACCAAAGGCCATTTTAGTCAAAAGGATCAGGTTCATGTCCCACACATCAAATTTAGCCAAATACAATCCTGAAGATATCTGGGACTACAGTCAAACTTCATACTCTTGCAGGCTCCCTGACACCCATTCCTTGCTAACACTGAAACAGCATCCAGAATATCAACAGAACTTTCTACTTTGAGTCGTCTTACAAACACTAGTGAGGAAAATCCTTTCTCTGCTAGTCTTTCCACATCACAAGATTTTTCTCCAAACTTGACTTCCACTCATCAGCTGCTCTTTTGCATGAAAAAGGAGTCTCTGAGTGGAGGCAATATAGCTAGCTTTGCTCTCCCTAAACAGCAACTGCCAAAAAATCCCCTCTCTAAAATGAGTTGCCAGCTGGACTTCTCTAGCAGTTGGCCTTCCTTCCCCAGCTTGCCTGTGGCACTTTCAAACATCTGTTGCATTAAAGGGGTCACATCATGGAGCATACTGGGGATTGGCCTTAAGCCCCACTCTCTCTTAAAGAAGAAGGAATGCCTGCCCAATGAAAAAAGGTGTTTTCATTGATATTTTAGATGATTTTAGGAAGCTTTTTTTTTAAATCAGTTTTCTGGGGAAGAAGCAAAGCATGATCTGTATTTGAGTCAAGTATAGGCCTTTTAGCCATGGACCAAACAGATGCACAAACCAACACTCTTGTCAGCTATGTGAATGCATGTAACCATGTCTCTATTCACTTCCAAGGAAGTTGCTTGTCTAGACTTTCATTCAGTGCCGTGAAAAAGCAAGGCAAATGGCACTGCTGTGTCTCAGTGCTCTTCTGCACATTTATCACGTCTTCATTCTTCGAGAATAAACCAAGGCACCACACATGATGTTTGTTGACAGTGCAACAGCTCCTGTACCATTAGATGCTTTCTAATAGCTTGTCTGGGCCAGCTACCAGGCTGTGTGCCTTCCATCATCTGTCTGGCAACTGACTGACTTCAAGGGAAGGCTTGCAATTTGTAAGACCTTGGACTACCACTCCACATTTTCCTGTCAACTGGAGTAGCTGAATAACTCCGGTAGGCAGGCTCATTTGGATCCACTGTGGGGAATGAAGTTGCAGGCACTGGTGCAAGCATTTCAGGAGGCAGAGCCCAGCCCCAGCTGTGATGGATGCCTCAGAGCACAAAATGTATTGCTGTCTCTTGAGACACTTCTCTGCTGTAGATTTGGACATATGGAGCAACAGATTGGTGGCCAGGGAAACTGGTTAAGTTAGTCTGCAAGTTTACGGACATTAAGTCTAATCAGTCTTCCTGAATGATGATTAACATATTTGCAGTTGAAAGGGTACAGTTTCAGGTCTACTTTCAAGTGAAGTGTCATTGTTTTGTGATCTCTGGACAGATTGTTATATGGGAATGTTTTTGCAGGCTGCTAGTAAGCTAATGTCATTATTGCTAAGCATTCTGCCTGGGTGATGTTTAGCATATTTTCTCTTTAAAGTGCTCTGTGGTTGTAGGCCTGCTTGTTAGAAAGATGTCACCTTTCTGTGCTCCTGAGAAAAACAAGTGAATAAAAAATAAAAAATGGCTTTAGGCAGTGCAAATACTATTGAGCCCCATAATGCTATGAAGGAGACAAAAGCCAAGAACAAGATTTGGCAATGTAGATTCCAGGACACTGAGATGTGACTAATATGGCTCTCAAGTGTCTCCCCTTTTGCTGGTTAATGTTTAAGTTATGCCTACACTGCTCTTCATAGTAAATTTTAGGACCATGTATCAAGCAATAAACACCCAGCTGTTAATAGTGTCAAATGTACAGTTAAACCAAATGAGTAACATCAAACTCTTTCTAAATAACCTCAGTTTTGCAAGAAAATACCTTTTACTGCTAATGCAAAGTAGAAACAAACAGAGCACAGGCAGCCATTAATAAAAAAAAATAGTCCCATCTCTCAGGATTCCTTTTATATACATTTTTTTTTATCTGGGATATTGTCTTCCATATCTGCTTGTAGCATGATCATCTTGTTTGGAAATTGAAATTCAAAACTATAAGCATGTACTGTTCTATCAATGACCAAGCAAATAACCTGGCTAGTGAGAAAGGGAAATTAGACATGATCTAAAAAATGCTGTAATGTACTGTCTCATGTGCATATGCATCTGTGCCATGGAGCCACAATAAGTTATGCACTGCTGTAAATCTAAAGGTTATTCCCCTTATGTCCAGGTGGCAGAGTCCTGTGCATTTGCAAAAGAGGACCTGTCTCTGTCTCCCACTGCTGCTGTGAGGCGGCTCTTACATGCAGCAGCAGCAGGCATGAAGCTGCACGTGTTTATACATTTACTACTCTAATATCGCACTGGGCTGGTGAACACCAAATGATGCATAGACCTTTTCTGATTAGAGTGATTTACTAGGAGCTGTGTACAAACAGTACATGCAAAGTGTAGATTGAAAAGAGTGAGGGAAAAAGTGAAGAAATTATTTTATATATTTACGTATTTATGTAATTTGGTGCATGTTTGCTGTCTGCAAGAGAGACAAGGATACACTGTGCACGTGTACTATAGTAGAAAGAATACAAATGGCCTAGTGGGTTTATAAAGCCGACCTATAATAGTGATTTTCTTTCGTCTCAAGTCATGAGCCCTAACCCTTTAAAGATCAAGGATCTGGGCTCTCACTGAAAATTTAAAAGCTGCCATTCAATATAGTACATTGGAAAACAGAGAGCAGTGTAGGGTCACAGGTTTTTTCCCAACATGACTGGGTATTTGAAGTTGTTATGAAACATATTTGCAGATGCAGAAGAGCATAACTGCAGGGTGTTTGGAAACAATCTATGTCTTCAAAATATTTATCAAAGGAACAAAATAAAAAATACCTGAAGAGCATCCAAAGATACGGAAATCTTTGTTATCTGGCTGATTCCACTCATGTGTATGAAGTAACCTACCCAGGTCCTGGATGGATCTCCTGAGAGGTGGTAAGCAGGAGAACTTCCCTCTGAACACACAGCAACTCAAGCATCTGAATATTTGATTCTTTGAATAGAGCCTACAAGCAGCTCACAGAGACCTGTTTAAACTGTACGGGACAGGAAAGAAATTCCTAGAGTCAGGAATTCTCCATTGATCCACAAAGCAGAGAAAATGTGGACGGCATAATATCCAGAAGCAACCGCAATATCTATTTTCTTAATGATGGAGCAACTACCTATATAAGCTGCTGTTGGAATAATGTGTTTCAAATTTGAAACTGCCTGATTAGTTATGAGCAGGCCCCATGTGGCATGCCATTTGGTTATCTTTACATATGCTTCTTAAACATGAAGGAGTCAGGCTTGGAAAGATTACGCTGCATTTTGAGTAGTTTACCTTTCAGTAGGCATTTACAGACAATAATTTGCAGGGTCCACAGAGACTGCATATTACACAGCGCATAAGAAAAAGAAATGGATACCATTTAAAACAATGAAGGAAAGTGTAGAGAGCTAATCTGAAAATAACTTATTTTGCTTTTACACTACCTATTCCAAATTGCAGAAGAGGGAAGAAGCAAAGTGAAAATTTTGAGGAATTAAATAACTGAGAGGTGTGTGAGATGAAAAAGACTAAATGCCCTTGTAAAATTAAAATCACAGAATTATTTGTAAGCCTCTGGTGTGCTAACCTGTACATTTGTGCAAAGAGCAGAGAAGAGAGCAAGTTTATGTATTAACACCACTTCCCAGGAATACTAGTGGCATGGAAGGAAGATATATTTTGGTCGTATTGACAGGGCTGACTTTAGAGACAGGAGACACCAGATGATGGACAGATTCCTCTCCTCTGAGGGGGGACCATGCGGTGCACGGTCTGGCTGGAGGGAGCCTGTGCGGGGTTGCCCTCTCACATACCCTGACATCAGAGCTGTAGGACAGAGCAGTAAGACCACGGTGGCCTTTCACGGGAAGCATGGTTTTCAGATAACCTCTCTGGAGTATTTGAGAGGATTGAGGTTCACATGCCCAAGAGCCAGGTGGGAAGCATATTGAGAGTTTCTTCCTTTTTTGTTGAATATTAGGGTCTTCTGCTGAGGGTCCTGGAGAAAGCTTTGCGAAAAACAACTAGCTAAATACAGCCTCTTAGGTTGTCCTTTGTTCCCAGAAGTGACTGCTCTCCTCAGCAGTGTACAAGCCAGGTACATTTGAAACAGACGGTTGAACTCAGGGAACAAATTACGCTTTTTTGTGTCCTGCTCTTCTAGTGCTTCCTCAAGGAAGCTTCACATGCTGCTGAGAAGCGCAGTCACTTCTGGCAACCAAGGCTTCTTCTTTGTATGTAAAGCCTGGCTTTCAGGCCTAGGTTTTAATAACAAGCACTAAATCATTTCTTGGCATCAGTTGCAATCAAATCCTTCTCCATCTCCATTCTCAGTGCCATCGCAAGCTGTGGCAACTGAATAAACTGGAGTTTTCTGGGATAATCTTCTCGTCTGCTTGACTGGGTTTCATCACGAATTACCTAGGAGCATTTAAAGAAAACTTTCCTTCTTAGATATTTTTCCTTCTCCAGCAAAAGAAATCAATTGTTGCAGACAACCAGTAGGTAAAGCCAGTTTGCAGAAAACGGAAAGTCGGTTTGGGACGGACTGGAGGATTTACCACATAAGTATGGGGCACCTATGCGCTTGCTGTTTTGATAGCCTTGCCTAACTTCCAACAGGAATCCTGGCTTGAATAATCGGTTACTGTTGTCTACATACCAAAAGGACTTGAATATCTACATGAAGTTAGTGGCAACATGCACTCCCATCCAAGGCTGCGGGTGAAAGAGCTAAGCTGGGACATCGAGTGGCCCCCTGCAATGAAGTGATTGCAGCCTGAAAAGAACAAATGGGACATTCTGCAGCTGCACGCTGCAGTTCTGGAGAAAAGTGATATGACCAGTTGGAGATCAGATATAAATATGAAATTAGCTTGAAGAACTTTGTCCTGTACACTGAGGTGTTGAGAATATAGCCATTTATGACTAAATAATGCTCAAAAATGTCTTCAATTAAAAAATTGCCTCAAAATAGGGAAACTTCAGGATAAAAAAGTTCTAGCCCCCTGGTGCTACTGGTGGTTCACTGGCAGGACTACTCATGTTTGTTTTCTTACGTTTACGTTTACATTTTAAGAACTATAGGCAGTTGTGCACAAAATGCATTCACAGGAAGGGTGTTATTGCAGCTGCAAGGTCATGCCAGTCTAAGTCAGCAAGAGCCAGAATACCCTGTCACCTTAGCTTGTACCACTGTGTCTATGTGTTTATCTACATGTGCAACTGCCTGGGAACCCCATTTTCCACTATGTGGGAAATCGCATAGTTTTAAAAAAAAAAAGTCTTCTGCACGGTATAGAAAACAACAACAGAAGCTGGTCTCCCTGGAATAGAGGGGGAGGTTTTGCTTATTTGATCAGAATGAAGGGAGCTCTCTGCACTGTACATGATTTTATGTTTTCTATGTCTGTATCTCCATATCTATATTCTGGGTTGTGACACCCTGCCTTGAAAGCTTTGTTCATGGCGCCTGTGGTGGAAAGAGGCAAGAAGAATTAAAAAGAGGGGGGAAGAGGACAGAAGAAACTTCAGACAGCAGCAGCTGTGCTAGGTTGAAACTCAGTAGCTCCTCCATTCTTTAGAAAGCAGGACTGTCAGTAACACCTTGCTGTCAACATTGGGCAATGGTAAAAAGCCAAAATGAAGAGCTAGAGCACTGTAGCAAATAGTGCTTCTGCTGCTCACATTAACAATCAGAGCATGTAGCTGGACTCCTTCTCTTGCCAGAGACTAGGCAATAAATGAAATTTCAAGGGTCTGATGAGCAAAAATTCCAAGGTCACTCAACTGAGTAGGATAAATGATAATAAGCTTTGCTATAAATAGCAATTCAGTGACCTGTTGTTGCAATTCTGGGTAAGTTATCAGTGATGAATTTTCGAGTATTCCCCATTAAGAATATTATGTACCATGTTGAATTTCAGTCTGTAGAGGTTGCAGCTCTTTTTCTTCCTCAGACACAGGGGTGAGACACATCCCATCAAACTGCAGCCATTTATGAGGCATCTAGTTTAAGCTAGTTATTTAGGCTTCCTCTGTAATAAAGAGGGATTCATCTTAGTATTGGATGAATTGCCTTCTGGAGGTGCCTATTTTCCTTTCTGTTAACTATGAAGGGAGCTTACATGACCGTCCTTAAACCAAGGATCTGCCTTTTAGGGCAATAAAGCATAAATTCTGTGACTATGTTTAGTGTCAGTAGGGTCACTAGTCATGACTTCCATCTCACCCTACAGGGTTAATAAAATAAAGGACAATACTTATGGGTTATGTTTGTGTGGGTCGTCCTTTGTAGTGTTAACTACAAACACAAGTGACACAACAGGCAACCCTTGATGTCCAGCAGTCTCCAAGATTTTAAAAATTGTCTTGAAAAGAAAGGTAAAACCCTAGTATAGTCTCACGATTCCAGGAGCTGAGGCTTTAAAAATAAGACCTCTGAGGGGGAAAAAGCAAGAAAAAACCACAACAACATAACAGATGACAGCCTTAACTGCTGCCTCTCATTAATCTCAGGAATGTCAAGGCCTGACCCTTCTCTCATGATAATATACATCAATGTAATTCCACTAGTCGTCTTCATCTTTCTTCAAAAAAAATGAGGGGACAGTTTACATTATCAGGTGTATGAGCTGCCACTTTCTATTGATTACAAGTTTTGCATCTCAGCAACCACAATGAATTCAGTGTAAATATTCCTAACTTTTTACAGTACAGGCAAGAATAAACTGAAAAAACGTGATGATTTATTCTTTGTCAGTCAGAAACTATTTAAGTAAGGCATATTCTCTACTGGGTTCTCAGTGATACTGTATGAACATGAACTTGCATTGTTTAATACCAATTTGCTGCTAAACAAAGCCTCTTCTGACTTCAGCATGACTCATGAATAGCAAATTAATCAAATTTGGAGCTGTTTGTTTGGTCTTTAAAATGATTTAATCAGACATATCTCATTTAGAAAGTAATTTAATAACAGAGATAGAGTAACAATTAACACTGAAAGAGTCATGCTTCAGCGTGAAGCAGATTGTTTAGATCAATTGGCTTATGAAGCCAACACATAGTATATAAAAATGCAGACCTATCGCCCTACTGGTTTTGGAAAAGTAGCTTCAACGAGTTCCTAATAACACACTCCAAAAAGGCATATTCTAACAAAAAAAAGCATTCAGACAGAAGCTTCTTATCATTTTGATTTGTGGAAATAAATATTTGGATTCAATACACAATTTTAACACACAGTGTATCAAAAAGTCAGTATGGGTCAGATTGATACTAATTTACAAAATCTGAATCACTGATGTCACTGAAGCTACTCCAGTTCATTCCTGTGAGGGATGTATCCCTAGACATGTGAATGCCTTGTAGAATAGGAAGAGTGCAACATGAAAATCATCCTCTGTGGAGAAAAGACTTGATAAGCAAAGTCACGAGTAGTAACTTGTCAGTGCCCTAAGTCCATAAGGAAAGGATTGCACTTGTTTAAGGAGCAGGACAAAGACATCCTGCACTACTGTAACGTTGTCACAGGAAGAGAAAGGAGACCAATGCTGAGATTTGGGTTTCCCAACAAGCATTGTCATCGCCTTCTAAAATGTATGCTTTAAAAGTGCACTACAGTTAGTACAGGAAAGGTGAAAATAATGAAGAAAAGCCATCACTTGTACATCCACACTGAAACGATTCATGCTGCTATATAAAAACCTTCATGTTTCAGCAGGCACAAAAAAAGGACTCAGATGAGATACAATGTAGCCTAATTTTTCAGGTTATCATTTTTATTGCATAATTTAGGGTTTGCGTTTATCACTCTTCAGCTGAGAGATGTAAACTCCTGTTGGGTAACCAAACAGGAACTCTATGATGAGTCAATCAGGCATACATTAAAGACATTACTAAAATCTGTAGTGGGTCTCCTCTTGATATAAGGGGATGTTTACATGAGCGATCATCACCATCCTAGCTCTCCCATATTCCCTACCCACTGCTCCTGTGCTAGCCTCACCCTCCCTCGCTTCCTACCACATGTTCAGCATCATGTCATGCTCCTCCCCCTGCCACGAAATGCCCTCAGCTCTGCAAACTCTCCCACACATCTCACTAATATTGCCCTTCTTCCTTCAGAACTGGCCTTTGTTTCGCCAGACCCTCAGACAAAAGGAAGCAGAAACTGGGATGCTTCCCTGCTAAAGATGTGCTTTTTAGGTGGTTGTTTTATAAACGCAGAAGGCCAAGAGGCACTGGCATCATGTATAGCTGACAGGACGCTGGCTTTTGGCTCCATCTGTATTTACAGAGACATAAAGAGGACTGCAGTGGGTCAAGCCAACCATCTGTCTCGTCCAGGATCCTCAGTTCAGCAGCAGCCAACAGCAAATGTACATGGAAGAGTCTATAAAGTAAGGTAATGTGCAACAAGGGCAGTATTTTCTTGAAGTTTTCTCCTACCTGTAAATATGATCTTTGACAACAACTAGTAAAAGCAATTGCCTGGTGGCCACATGCCTGTTGCATCCCTGCATTTTCTTCGCTCTGGGAGCACTCAGGGCAGGGGGCTAGCACCCCTACGTAGTCAGTGCAGGACAAACAGCCCCTCCAGGGTATGGGAGGGCAGTGTGCAGCTCCCAGACTTTGCCTGGGAAGCAGGGAGAAGGCTGTGATAAAACATTATATAAAAATATCCCCAAAGAGACCCAAGGCTGAAGAGAAAGGGACCCCTGCCACAGTCATCACACTGCTCACAGCAAAGACCCCGGGACACTGATGACTTGTTGTAACCCCACTCCATTTTTCATGAGGGAGAGTCAGGTCCTTGACCTTAGCACCGACGGACCTTGGAAGGTCCTTCAGAGCATCAGAGAAAAGGAGGAGATATCAATAAATCTTCTTGTAAAACAATTTTAACTTTATTACTAATGTGGTTTCTCTATATTAAATTTGGACTCAGAGTGCATGTTATTGTAAATGCACTAGTCATTTGGACTATTAGGTTGTTAAAACATTAATAGGGCTGATGCTAAACTGTGCTCCCTTTTGCCAATAACAAGGTTTTGAGTATAAGTAGATTCTGAGTGTAAACAGCTTCCAGTATATTGCCATCCCTCTAGGGAATTCCTGAACCAGAACTGGTGTCTCGATAGCTAGTTGCTGCGAATGGGCTGTTTCTACCATGATTTTGTCCAGTCACTTTTTAAACCCATGCAGATCACTCCTCTTGCAAGGTTGGGCATACATCATATGTTATCTCACAGGAACTAGTGAGATGAACAAGGGCTTTGGGGCACGTGCATTTTGTAAACCTGCTCTGCTTTACATTACAGAGAAACAGAAATTCCCATATTCTCATCAAGCTTTGCAGATACTTCTCCATAATTGTGAAGATGTGTGAGAACACATGATTGTGCATATTATTACAGTATCCACACCAACATCTTTATAGTGTCCAAAAAGCTTTGTCTGTGCTGTTCTCCAGCTGAGTGGAATGGTAGATTTTGGTTTTGTAATGTACCTACTACTGGTAACTAAAGTGCACTTACTTAAGTGCCTTGTAGGCAGCACTTCACCTCGATATGCAGAAGTGAAGAGGTGGGCTTTGAACAGAATCTGGAATTCCTGAAGGAGGAAACAATATTTGAGATGTCTGACCTTGGTGTTCAACCTTGGCTTACAGAAACTACAGAACAGCACAAGAAAAATCTGCCAGATCAGCTAAACCCAAGAAACAAACCAGCTCAAGACTCACTGGGGACTCTTTCCTGCGTTTGTACACTGCAAGCCATAGCTTTACATCCACAGGTTTGTTCGCTGATGATATTGTTTCTCCCTCCCCCCACACTTATAAATGAGTCAGGCATGACTCTGCTGTTAGAATATCCAAACACGAATTGTGACTTCAGTAATTTGCCACTGAGTTGTGCCTCTGCCCTGGGCAATATGTATACACTCTCAAAGGCAGTGAATGAAATAAAAATGTCACAAAAACTTGTCTGCTGTTCTTTATGAAACAATCTGGGAACTTCTCTGCCTGTGCAGCAAGCAGCAGGGGCAGAGACCCAGGACACTTCATCAAAAGCATTATGAATGTGTCTATTTTCCCTGGGAGGCTGAAGAATATGATTTTCTGAAAACTTCGCTCTATTCATTACTGGAAAAAAACCCCCACCAGTTTTAACAATTATTGGAAGATAGTTATGTTGTGGTAGTACTGAGCTAGACCTTAGGAGAAAAGCATTTATCTAATAGCTCATCCTTCCCAGTTCTAAGCAATGTTTGGTGAATCATGGCATATCTTGCTATCTCAGTTTTCCACTATATATACTCCCTTTCTTCCATTTTTTGTCTGCCCTAGGCCACCCATTCATTACGGCAATGACTCACTCTTGCTATGGGTAGCAACAGACACAGTAGTGAAAGATGTTTTGGCACTGCTAAATGTTATCATTTTGCAAAAAACCAACAGTGTTTAGTCAATCTTGTTCAATGTAACAACAATCATCAGAAGGCCTATATTAACTTTTCTGTTTGGGGAAGGCAGAAATGTTATTGTAAACATCCTTATTTCAGGAAAGCACCCTTATTTTGGACAGTCTGTGCCTAAAGTGCCGAAAGTAGAAGGTAAAATTGAAAAGTGAACTGTTGGAACTGTTCCTCATCAGAAAAATGTAATACAGTTCTTCTGGGAAATTAATATTGTGCATATAGCTTGTGTGGATAGATAATCTAGAACAGTTTTGCAATTGCTGATGGTACAAAAACTCTCATTTGTACTACAGGTTGGTGAGCAGATCAAAGAATCATACTCATGGTGGTGGGAAGGGACCTCTAAAGGCTACCTAGTCCAACGTGCCACTCAAAGCAAAAGTATCACCAACACAATATCAGGTCAGCCATGGCTTTGCCAGGCCTGTTCTTGAAAATCGAGGTTTCCCACGTTCCCAGGTAAGCTGTTCCTGTGCTACGCTGTCCTCTTAGTGAAGAAGTTTTTCCTTGAGTCCCATCTGAACTCCCAAGACACAACTGGTGTCCTTTGCACCTTGCTGTATCATCTGCAACTGCTATCCACAATTCAGCTCCCCCATCTTTGTGACTTTCCCTGGAGTAGCTGTTGGCAGCTATTACATGGCCCCTTATTTTCCTCTCCTCCAGACTATACAAGCCCATCTCTGTCTAACTGCAGGCCCCTGACCATCCTGGATAATGAAAGGCTTTTTTTTTTTCATAGGAAAGCCATATTATGATGAACTTTAATTTTTTTAGCAAACTCTGCACAACCAAGCACCTTCACAGTACTGTCTTCTGTAATAACTGAGACTGCAGTTTGCATTTTAATGCTTTTTGGTAGTATTGAAACAGTGCATCAATTGCTATTTGAATATTAAGTGCAACAAGCAAATCTCTGCCTAGCACAGCAGTACAACTCTGCATTATACAGGATTCAGCATCTACATAATATGAATCAAAAGACGTATTTGCATGCAGGCAACCAACCACACAATATAGGTTAAAAAAGTGATAAACTCCAAAAGAACTGTGGGATAACGGATTCAAATATGCACAGAAATGACTGAGTCAATTCCAACACTGATGGAGTGATCTGGAGCCATCCTGATATACCTTAACAGTACACGTCCTTCCATCTCCAGCAGACACGGGTTCTATTCCTGCTCAGCACAAGCACATCTACTACAGTAACTTCATGGACTTTAGGTTGGACTCTGTGGCAAACCTGAGCACAATGTCTGCTCTTTCTGCAGTATTTTCACAGGTTTTGCAAGATGTCTGCAGTAATTCACAGTACACTGCAGCTGTAAAACTATTTTTTGGGTGTGTTTTAGATTTCCTGCTTTGCAGCTCCCCATGTGTTACCTTTGTAAATTTTCACAGGTTGCCTTCTGAACTGTGTCTGTCACTGTTTTCATTCTGAGACGTTCTTGGCCCATGGCATCTACTCTGTTTCCAGACAGGCACGTGATGATTGGTTCCCTGGAAAAAGCTGCGCTTTGTTCTTTTGACTGTCTGATCTTTTTCTGGAGTGGCCAAAGGTATTCAATTAGATAGACCATTTGGTTTAGATCTCTAATGCCATGGAGGCATCATGCCATTTTTCTTTCCTGAAGAGGAGCATGCAGAGTACAAGCTGGCCTACTGCTCCAAGGCAGTACATAAGCAATGCATACCTTCATCCTCCAGAAAGCTCTTTGTCATTGACTGCAAGTATATCATTTCAAACACCCTGATCCAGTCATGGGAACTGCAGGCCCCAGTGTGCACTGCGGGAATGGTGAAGCTGGACTGAGGGCGCATCCTCGTCACCAGCTCGTAGAATACCTGGGAGAAATGAAGGTGTGGGGTCCTTGGAAGCCATTTACCCAGGGAAGCCTCTGGCAGTACCGCACCACCAGGACAAATGGCAGGGCGCAGCACCCAAGGTCACTGTATCAATCCCCTGCTTTTCTCTTCACACTGGCAACAGAAGCATTGCACTCTCTTGTCCAGTACCAATCCTGCAATGCTGCACAGCTTCCCATCTTTAAATAGCTAGCTATGCAGGGTAGACCACTTTAGCCATCCTTGCAAGAATATTGTGCCTGCTGTACTGTTATTTCATATTTATTCTTTCATGAACAATCTCTCTATAAAAATCTGTCTGATTAAATGAAAAGTAGTGTGTTGGGGGATTTCAAAAGCTGCTCTTTCCAGCTATGTGCAACGAGCCTTGAGTAGCTTGGTTTTCTCCAGTCATGAAACATGACTCCATTTCTGGGAAGGGTAGAAAACATAGCTCTCTTTTTAAGGATTGTTGAATTGGTATAAAGTAAACACAAACCATCACTAAGACAAAAAGAAAAAAGAAAAGGCAGTGTTAGATAGTCTTTCTGTTAATGAAGACCCTGTTGAAACCAAGATACATTTTGTTCTCATTGCAGACTGTCCAGATTCCAATATGGAGGAAACATCTAACAAATGCTTTCTAGTGCTTTCATGTTTTTTGGAAATTCTCACTGAAAAAGTGGAGGAAGACTGCGAGCTGAGATTTCATAATCACTGTGTGAGGAAACCTTACCGAAGCTGTGCATTTTCGCTAGCAGGGAAAGGAAAGGGGAGAGAACCTGTTAAATGAAGTGAAAGCAGGAGGGTGGATTTATATTGTAAGACTTTTGAATTTTGTTTTCAAATGCAGAACTTTATCTGCTGTTCAAGAAAATAATTTCCTCTGGTCTCGGTGAAATCCAGAAATGATGGCAACCTGCTGCCTGCTGCTGCTTTACTTCAACGGCAGCTTAAAACAGCAACTCCCTTTCAGGAAAGCTCTCTTTTACCTTGGTGTGGGGGGAATAAGCTCGTTAGCATATTTTCTTTGTACACTAGGGATGCTCTTCTGTGTCAGTCCAGGACACAGGGATAGGCACTGTATGGTTGCTGGGACCTCAGGGTTGTCCAGTTTCATTTTTCCTTCCCTTGTGATTAGGAAATAGTCTTAAAAGTGAGGATACAACGGGCCAAAAAGGACAGAATGACAGAGGTAGGGCTTTGTGTTCAGCCTCTGAGAGCTTTATTGCACACAAGATTTGGAGACTATTTGTTTGCTATTGGTTTGACCTTTTTACCTTGCTTTGCTTGTGTTCATGACTTTCTCTTCAGCCTGACAGATCTTAGTGTCAATTACCAGGATTTTTTTCTCTGAATTTTGCTACCAAGCTAAACAACCTACATTGAAAAAGTACACGGGTGTTAATGACAATCCAGCTAGAAAGCATCCCCTAAAGGAAAAAAAGGCATGAGGAACAGGGCTTCATAAAAACTGGAGGCTTCTGTATTTTCCATGTATAAATTTTTTCCTAAGGTGGTGAAAAAGGTTGGCTTATAGTAACATCCCCCCACCCCCCAATAACCTTAGCAGGTCTGGGCTTGTGACTTCTTTAAATTGGTGTCACAGTCATCTTACCCCTTTCCTGGGCAATAAAGCACAAGAGTGCTTGGTTCCTTTCTCACAGAAGGATTTGTTGTGGGCTCTTTCTAACTCCATAAAGTTCCTCTAGTCTGGCTGTAATTCAATGAATTATTGGCTAGGGGAAAATTATTGAAGCTCATCATGACAACGTTGTTCATCACATTAAACAGTGTTGCTGAGGGGGGAAAAAGTTGTACTTCCAAGACAATGCACCTGCAGAGAATTAGCTGATAAATGAATAACAGACATGTGGCTGAAAACATTAATGGGGAAACACATTTTTAAGAAAAACTTGGGTTTTTCGCAACACACTCTAAATGCCTCCTCTGTGTGATCTTAGCAGTTAAAATATTTGGCAGTCCAAAGATACAACACTACACTTTGTGCCACGGGAAGCAAATTGCTCAGACATTTTTCCCTCTTGCATGCTGTTTGATGGTTCTCCTCCCTGTCATTTTGCCGCTGACACTAGCATTGCACAAATAAATCACCATGGCTGGTGATTCTTTTCCACTCCTACAGAAAAAGTGGGAGCATGTAACTACCTGCCCAAAAAGGGCAACCACCTCTGTGCTATTTATACATCCTTGCTTCAAGTATTGTTAACTAGACTCTGCAAGTTTATGATTATTATTTTATATTTATACTACAGTAGCAGTAAAAGATACCAGCATGTTACTGCCAGACCCTCAGAAGTATTATTTGGATGTCTAACTCCTGGGTCTTGGTTGCTGTGCAGTGCCTGAAGTGAGAGGAGAAGGCTGTGTGCAGAAGGAAGAGGCAATCAGGCATCAAACTACGCTGTTTCCTATAGCACCCTTGATTCCCATGTTGCAGCTTTTGGGAAATATGGGGTGAGTAAAGAAGGAGCCTGCAGGAATAAAAAGAAGGGATGAGCAAGTGGAATGGTGCCATGGAGAAATGTGCTTTATCCCCCAACCTCCTGCTGGAGAATTCCTCTGTGATGCTCATTATTAAACTTTCCAGAGTAATGAGTTCCTTGGTACCCAAAACCAAGCACAGAAAGGGCTAGGTTTGCCAAAGTGTTGATCTCTGAGAACAGTGACTGAGAAATCTTGGGGCTGTGCAATGAGCTGCTGTGAGACAACAAGGAAGAAGAAAGTGATGAAACTCTCTGCCAGTCGGTTTCACAGCCATTCCCGAACGCAGAAGAATGCAAACAGAGGACTTTGTGGAAGTGTCTGGAAAGCAGTGTGGTCTGGAAATGTCTGGGAGGGAATAAACCTTTCCAACCATCTTTCTGTGTCTATACCCCAGACCTCTAAAGGGATCCAGCTAGGATTGGATCTTCTGTGCCAGGTCCCCTCTCTCTCACGCTACCCTCACCTTTTTATCTTCCAGGTGTATCCTTACTTTCCCCTCACCACCTTAATGTATTCCCTACTACCTCCTCTCACTTACTGCCTCCTACTTCTGCTCTTTAATCTTTCTTCTGCAAAGTTATTTACACTGTACTCCACACCTTTCCTCTCTCCACATCACAACTTGTATTATTTCCTCCATTTCTTTCATTCCCTGGCATCAGTAGAGTAGCATCAAATTCAGTAATTGTCAGGAAAGTTTTGATCATTCCCTGAGTCCCCTTTATGTGCAGTCCCCTTGCTGAGATAAATCAACCTCAATTGACTTAAATTTTCTTCTTTCTGTGGGAACATGTAGTATGCCTGATATCCAGATGTCTAACCTGAATCTTTCCTCCTGAGTTTAAACCTATTACTTTATCCCCTGCCTATTACGGACATAGAGAAGAGCTTATTCACTTGCTTTTAGCAGCAACATCTTTACACATCCGAAGACTGTTATTATGCCTCTCCTTGACATTTTCCTCTCTAGATTAAATAACCTCAAATGTCTTAACTTTTCCCCATAGGTGATGTTTTACAGTGCTCTCATTGTTCTCTCTGCAATGCTTTTTTGCACACCCTTTTTAAAGCATGTCACCAAAAGTGGACATAGTCCTGCTGCTGAGACCCTGGCAATGCTGACTGCAGCGGAATTCAGTCTTTTAAGCTATAATACCTTCTTTCTCTACCTCTATATAAAGATATAAAAATAGAAAATATCTTTCAGTATAGTGGGTTTAGTGCTTCTTTTTTTTTCAGCAATAACATGACACTGCTGACTTATGTTCTTCACTATAAAATCTTTTTTTTTCCCTGCAGAATGATTTCTTGCCAGTTCTTGCTCCTCCTCTGTTTACATAAAGGACTGCTCCTGCTTAAGTGTATTACTTCTCATTACTGAATGGTACCCTCTCTTCTTTGCAGAATATTCCTCCAAGTCAACAAAATTATCCGGAATCCTAAGCTTGCTCTCTAAGGTCCTTCCTAGTTTGACACCATCTGCAGATTCAGTAGTCATACTTTCCCTTCCATTGCTTCCATTGTCCCACTTTCTGTTCCCAAACTTCCTGATCCAGATTATTCATGAAAATGTTAAAAAACACTGTATACAGATCAACACTTAGTGGAACACCACTTGACATATTTTCTCCCATTTTGGCAGTGAATTGTTGTTATGACAGTGTCTCTTTTTCTAGACAGTTTTTCCCCTGTATAAAATGAATTCATGTAGTAGTCCATGTTTCTTTAACTTACTTATAGACTGTAATGGAAGGCAATGTCTTTCTAAAGTCAAGATATATGAAATCTGATGCTTCCTCCATACACACAAGACCTGTAATTCTGGCATAAAATAAAAACAGATTGGGAAGTCCATGTTGGATGTGCGACCTTACCTCGTTATCTTCTAGGTGCTTATGTACAGTTTGCTTGATCATTTGTTGTGCTATTTTTCTGTGAGTGAAGTCTCTTTGTTACCTATGTGTTAGCATAGGTGTTTACTATAGCCTTTGTTCATAGAATCAGTATTTCTAGCAGACACTGTTAGTATTAATGCACGCCATTTCTTGCACACAGACCCACAAAAACAAGGGAGAGACAACTGAAGGAAGTGAGTAGCTTTGGCAGTTGAAATCTGCTGTGTTTGTGGTTTACTACGTAATGTGCATTATCTCATTCCACAGCCTTGTCCTGGCTGCTGCAGTGTGAGCCAGGAGGAACCTCTGGATGGAGCAGAAGATTGTGCTTTCCCTGGAGACCACTGAGCAAGGCCAGGGGAAGCATCAGGGGACAGGATGGGCCCAGCTGAAGCAGGGCAGGGAGCAGGCAGTCAGGCAGCAAGGAGCCTGCAGAACAGCCAAGGAGACTGCTGAGAAAAGCAAAAAGCAGACGGACAGGTAACAGCAAGAGGATGTTTCTCAAAGAGCCAGAGGAGATGGCGTAGGTCTTCTTACAACCAGAAGTTAGCAAGTAGCAAGCCTGTAACAAGGGACTTGCCCTGCAAAGGTGTGGTGGTATAGTGAAGACTTGTAAAAGTCCTTTTATTTCTGTTCGTTCTCATCCTGAATTTTCTTTGTTTGAAAAAGTTTAGTCTTTTAGTTTATGGTACAACCTGACTTTAGCTTTTAACTACCCTTTTGATGTCCTGACCACAAGGAGAGGTCTGATAGCGCCATCTCAGTGCTCTGGGTGATATAACGTGTCATTGTAGTAGTCATGAAACCTCAGCTCCTAATTTTTCATCACCCCATACCCATCTGCTCCCTCTAGGTATTTTGGGCAACGCTCTCATTTCTGATGTCCCCTGCCCAATCTTTCCACTTCATGACACCACCAATGGTGATGGTTGGCATATGAGTATGAAATGCAGGGAACTTGGTTAAGGAAGCTCTGGAAGGCTCATAACCATCAGCAAGCTGAAATTTCCTCCAGAAAACTCTGATCATGGGGAGACGCACATCTGCGGTTGAAGTGGATTATGGAACGCACTACAGGTGACGTAACAATTTAACTTCCTTAGAGCTTGTCTCAGGCAATCTAAACTACTTCATAGAGAAGCGCTACATTGATTTGTATACCTGATATTTCATTTATGAATTAGATATCTTCCAAATCCCAAATGATCTCTATCATCAGGCTCCAGCTGTGACATGCGTAAGCAGAGCTGGCTCAAGGCATAGGAAATATACGCAAAATCAAATTTTTCTCACCAAGGATGACAGACCAACACAAATCCCTTGTCATTAAAAGAGTCCTGCAGAGTTGGGCTTGCTACTCATAGGGCTGGCTGGGAGCAGGAAGGGGGGAGGTGGCAACCACGACTGCTGGGAGGAGCCAGGGTCCCCATCTCGTAGAGAGTCTGGTACCTCTGGGATAGCAGCAGCGGCCAGCCTGGCATTTTAGGACTGAGCATAGGTAAAATAGGCAGCCTCCTCCTTCTCCTCCCCTCCCACCCAGTGACCATTTTGCTTCTCCATGGCTTTAACTGGAAGGCAGATGACTGCCTAAGGCCATAGCCACCATGGGACTTTATCTAGTTATGGCTGATTTTACAGCATCTTTATGGAGCCTCTCATACCCTGAAAGGGTGTGTTAAGAACATGGATATACTTGCATATCTTCTGCCCTGTTGATTTTGAGAAGTTAGGAAAAGGGCTAGGAAGATGGGAAAGTCCACGTGTAAAGCTTTTCTGTGCTTGACAGCTTGACACATGCAAAAAAAAAAGAGGGAGTTTAGTGGCAGAAGGGTTAAAAATATTTCCTTCTTTCACAAGGTTTCTCTGATTTGATGGTCCTCACACATTCTCTTAGGTTTATTTTTTTTACTTTTTAGCTACTTTGAGATCTTTAGATATGAACGTATCCGAAATAAAACTGTAGCCACAAGGACATAAAGTCGCTGTTAGATTGCAACAAGAGTCTGATGGCTTTTTGCTGGGCTTTTCTCCAAGAGGACTCCCAGGAGTCTGTGAGCAAAGATTTGTGTAGCAAGGCAAAATCCAGGCAGTAAGTGCCTCAAAATGTGGCCCCTAAGCAATGAGCACAAAATTAAAACCTCAGTACCTTAGCAAAGCACACCAGATCTTTCTGGTATTATTTGCACGGCTGTTCAAATCTTTCCATTCAGTGGCAGCTCAGAAAAGCTTCAATCCTGCAAACTGATATGCTTGGAAGACCCTGTGCCATGCAGAGCCTCCTCAAATACTGTAGCTTCTGGAATCGCAAGGCAGTTCTTCAGTTATGATCAGGTAGAATTCACTGTTTAAGAAGGCATTTTTAAATAGGAATTTCCATTTTGAAACCTCTGGAAACTACAGCAAATAGACCAACAAGCTCAATGGCAAATTATCACTTTATAAGCCTCACATTAAAGAAGGCCTGCTCACTGTTACCCTTGAATATATTACTTTTTAGGGTCATAGCATCTGAGACCATCCATCACTATCACTTACACCTGTGATGATTACTGCCTTATAGAGGCTTTAGCATTTCAAAAGGGAGGATTTAATTCTTTCAAGAGGAAACATGGATAATAACCCTCCAAGCAGAAAGTCCAGCAAGTCACCAAGTTCTCATTACAGGGATTTTCTGTAGGAGAGAATTTTGCACGTTGGCCTGAAGCTGCCTCAGATGTGCACTGCTGGTCCCTGGCATTCTCTATCAAAACAGAGCAGCTGAGAGTGAAGATGATGATCGCATTCTGGTTGCAGATTAGCTTGAAACAAGATTTCACTAAGTCATGGGTGCTAGAGGGTTTCTCTGGGTTATTGTAGTCATGACTTGTGGGTGTACTGCAGGATGTAGATTGTTCTAAACAGGCTCCCAGGCATTAGTGAGGCTACAGAAAGTAATCTTTTTGGCAGCAGCAGCCTTTGTTGACTGCAAAAACTGTAAATGCCAGGGGCCACTCCAGCCAAAGAGCATATTTCATCCTGTGGAGTCCTGAGAGTGCAGGCAGGCTTGGTCAGGCCTCAGTGACTTATTTAATCTCAAATAAGGGAAGCAGAGTCAGCACCAGTGGTGTTGAACTGGCTGTTATCTCCTACGTCAAACTGTTCACACAAAAGAATTCTTATCAGGAGAGAAAAATTTGTCACTATAAAATAATACTTTTAGCTTTAAAGTATTACTTTAGCTATAAAATAAATTCTTTCAGCTTATGGAGCACTTCAACTTTGCCTTTTTACGATTTTGATGCATGGGAATGATCCTAGAAACTCTTAATATCTGCTTTGTTCTTCTAGCATAAATGTGTCTTCGCCTTCAACCTCATGCATGTACAGTGTATTGAATATCTAAACTAACAATATGTTGCAAAATAATATGATTTAAGTATTAATGAATTATCAAACACCTTGGATTTTTTTAATAACCCAGCAAGGCTGAAAACAAAAACCATTTAGATTCTGGAGACAAAACAATTTAGTGATTACTCTGAAGTTCCTTCTCTGGTAAGAGACTTTTTTTTTTACCCTAATCATGGATGTTACTAGGACATTGTGTATTTAGTGTGAGGATTTGTTTATATCATGGGCATTGCTACCCTGTGTGAGCCACATCAGTCTATGCTATTATTTTTGTTTTTCAGGCCTAACCCAAGAGTAGTACGCCTAGTAAATAAGGAAATAATTGAAGCTTCAAACTCATGGAGTGCTTTAGCACCTTTGTTTAACACACTGACACATTGAGCTTTTTCACTACATTTCACGAACTGCAGTTTATATTAATATAATAATTACTGATTAACTAAAAATATGCCATCATATTAGCTCTACCAAATGGCTGAGGAACAGACCGGGAAGTCATTACCCATCATTAAGTCAATGGAGGAAAAGCGCGGATTTCACAACTGTTCTGTTCCATCCGCTCATCTTTCATCTGCTCTTTCTTAGCCTGGGCTAATTCAGAAACCTGTTTCGTGGATCGAGTCTTCAGCACAAACGGAGCTGTTTGTAAGTTCCTTAAAATCACACACACACACACACACACTCACAGAGAAGAAGAGTAGGGCAGAATGTCAAATAACTGCAAAACCAAAATAATTATTTCCCAGTCCTTGCAGCATTAATAAGTGGGCTGTCATCGGCATGTTGGCCTTTGCATATCGGGGGAAATCACACTACGCTATTGGCAGACTACGCTTGTCATGGGATAGAAGTGGACTGACTTCCCAGATATAAAAAACAGATCATGCAGCAATGACTCAGAGCTGAGTACAAACACACGCAGAAGGTGAGGGGGATTCTGAGGGAGCTGTTGCTTTACAAAATAATTGTTGAAATCTATTGAGTGACCATATACACCTTCCACTGCTAAGATGATCAATAGTTGGCAGGTTCATCTCAAAAAAGTCTACTTACCAGGGAATGTCTGTCTCTGTCTATATATTTAAACCCTGTTTACCTTCGTGGCAGACATTGGCACACTTCAAAAGCCCTTACCTGTATCATAAATAGACTAAAAGTAAAACTTGCTTCTTTTTAGAGGCCTGAATTTGTTGTTACATCCTGACATCAATGAACCTGATCGTGACATGTGGTAATAATACAAACAGTAGAACAGCTCTCAAATTCACCAGCTTGACTTGGACAGTAAAACCAGAATTAATTCTACTCTTATTTATCATCCTCTCTGTTCTTTCCCATGTATATACACTGCAGTCTCTAGGTTGAAACTTCCACCCCTAATAAAAGATTTTCTATTCTTGTTCATCAGATTACCTCATTTAAACACCTCTGTCACTGCTGGGTTTTGTACAATTAGCTTTACCCTAAGTGAGAATTGGAAATCTAAATTGCATGGCACTCTCTTGCCCAAGACAGATTAGCTGGGAATACTGGGAACACTTCCTGAAATTTTTCTTCCAGTAGGTCTATAACAAGGACTTCAAACCTTAAGAATTTAGGGTATCTGTATAAAATTTTGAAACCCAGCTGGGACATCTTGCCTGAAAGAGGGGCTGTGACTTTCAAATCATTCCCCCAAACCTCTTTCAAAGCCTGTTTCACAGTTCTTTCCTCTTTTTTCTTTGTGTGCCTAACAGCTGCCAGGTCCCTGCACTGTATCATTCTCCTGTGCTTCTCTTCCGTACCCCTTTATCATCCTCTGATTTCAGCACTGAAAGACAAGCTTTAGTGAGACTTGCATGCATGGAGTTAAGTCTTTAAATAAGGAGGTTGATTTTCAAAAGCACTGGACACTTCCTACTTCCACTGGAGTTGGTGGAATTGCTCTGGAATTACTTCACTGGTGTTTTGTGAAAAGAGTGCAGTACTACTCACCTCGAACACCAGCCTTACCATGGTGGACGGGAAAAGAGCAAACCAGCCCAAATGTTGATGATGTACTGACAGCAAAATGATCTTACCTGCTAATGATTTCATGATCCTACATCATGATTTAAAAAAAAAAAAAAAAGAAAAAACACATCTAGATTTCAGTTTATTAGCATAAGCATGCTGCTTGGGTTGGAATTACATGATACTTCATAACAAAATAAGGAATAAGGCAAAATTAGTCTGGTCCTGAGGCAGTGGTGGGAGCATTTAACATGGACCTAAGTCCTGTAAAAGACTCTGGGAAGCAAGGGCTGAATTTCTGTGGGACAGGCCAAGTTTTGAACAAAGTTAACTTGAGCCTCAGCTAATCTCAGGCTGATGCTCAGGCAAATCTTGGCTGATGCAGAAATTCTTTTCATGGCACAGAAAACTCAGCAAGGGCTCTCTTTTTTTCTGCAGACAAAAATGAGCATGTCCTCTCATTTCTTTGGAAAGGCTTCACTCCTGCTGGCCCAAAGCAGCTATCTAGACTGCTTGGGAAAAGCCCCCGAACCTACATGGGGTCTTTCCCCACATGAGAAAGGGTAAAACCCCAGACATGACCTGCTTAATGAAATGCCTATCAATTTCTGGCAAGATGAAACAAACACCTGGATGATCAGAGAACAAAACAGCAACAGAGAGGAAGAGTCAAGAGAGTCGGGAGAGAGCTCCTCAAATGTGACAGGAGAATGAGGGACAGAATACAAAATTACCTATAAATCTTCCTTGCATTGCTATCTCACAGTTCACTAACCCCAGCTCCCGCTTGGTTTGTAAAGCTCATAGAGTCTCCTCCTGTTTGGAAGAACCTGCTAGTCCTGGGTTAAATTGGCCATGAGTGCACCAACAAGATCTGCAACATCTTCCCTCACTAAACAGGGTTTAGCGTCTTATCTTCAGGATCACCTCTGATATGGTGCAGCAGTGAAACCTTGCATTATTCTGCAGTGAAAACAGCTATGCTGTGAGAAAGAGCTGTGAGAAGCCTTGTCTGGGGCCTGCACGCTATGCTCAGGAGCTATGTTTCAGCTCAGGCCCTTGCTCCTTGCCTGAGCTACATGGTAGGTACACTTGTGCCCAGCCACGTATCCTGCTCATCCTGACCTTGCCTTGCTGACATGACCTCCTGGCTTGACCTCAGATCTGCTTCATCACTACATACAATTTTGGTGATCATTGTCAGCTGACCCTGGTTACTGCTCTGCTCCTCTTGTTCAGGCAAATTGCTCTGCTCCCCTTATCCTTGAGGATGCTGCCTCTACCTGCCCCGCCATCATCCTCAGCCATCAACTCGCCTTCCCTTGTGGATCAGCCTGCTCTTGCTGCTCCGTGACAGGAAATTTAATTCAGATTAAATTTAGCCTCATCCCCTGGCCCAAGTGCTTTTACTATATGTATGGTTCAAAACTTTCTAAAGAGAAACTGTTATGCTGGAAAACTGGATACGTCCCACCCAGTAGTTCAGAACTTAATGCCCCTATTTAAGTGTTAGAGTGATTTTTGAAGAAGAGCTTCCAGTTGAGTTTTCTCCAAGTAGATCTGGTTTCTGTGCACCTAAGCCATACCGAGAAATTAACAAAAGCTGGTAAATGGAAATGGGATTTGCTTCAAAACTGCACCCAACCATTCTCTTAGACAGCTTTTGTGATCCAAAATGCACCAGCTAAACACACGGACTAAGAAAGATGTTGATTTCCACATGAGGCTCGACAAAGGAGAAAGGTTTCCTTCCAGACTGTTCCATAAGCCTTTTCCCTGAATACTTCAAGACTCTAATAAGATAAAAAATGTCTACTTTCCACCAGAAATGCTAGAACCTAATTAATTGTAACTCTACCTGGACTTGTGCAAAGCATTTGATACTGTCCTGCACGATGTCCTCATCTCTAAATTGGAGAGACATGGATTTGACAGATAGACCACTCGGTGGATAAGAAATTGTCTGGATGGTCACACTGAAAGAGTTCCGGTCAACAGCTCGATGTCCAAGTGGAGACCAGTGACAAGTGACGTTCCTCAGGGGTTGGTATTGGGACTGGTGCTGTTTAACATCTTTGTCGGTGACATGGACAGTGGGATTGAGTGCATCCTCAGCAAGTTTGCTGATGACACCAAGCTGTGTGGTGCGGTCAACATCCTGGAGGGAAGGGATGCCATCCAGAGTGACCTTGACAGGCTTGATGAGTGGGCCCATGCAAACCTCATGAAGTTCAACAAGGCCAAGTACATGGTCCTGCACATGGGTTGGGGCAATCCCAAGCACAAATACAGGCCGGGCAGAAAATGGATTGAGAGCAGCCCTGCAGAGAAGGACTTCAGGGTGTTGGTTGATGAGAAGCTCAACATCACCTGGCAGTGTGCGCTTGCAGGCAAGAAAGCCAACCATATCCTGGGCTGCATCGAAACAAGCATGGCCGGCAGGTCGAGGGAGGTGATTCTTCCCCTCTACTCCGCTCTCGTGAGACCCTACCTGGAGTATTGCATTCAGCTCTGGGGCCCCCAGTGTAAGAAGGACATGGACCTGTTGGAGCGAGTCCAGAGGAGGGCCATGAAGATGATCAGAGGGCTGGAGCACCTCTCCTATGAAGACAGGCTGAGAGAGTTGGCATTGTTCAGCCTCGAGAAGAAAAGGCTCCAGGGAGACCTTATAGCAGCCTTCCAGTATGTGAAGGGGGCCTACAAGAAAGATGGAGAGGGACCTTTCACAAGGGCACAGGGGATAGGACAAGGGGTAATGGCTTTAAACTGAAAGAGGGTAGATTTAGATTAGATATAAGGAAGAAATTCTTCACTATGAGGGTGGTGAGGCACTGGAACACGTTGCCAAGTTGTGGATGCCCCATCCCTGGAAGTGTTCAAGGCCAGGATGGGTGGGGCTTTGAGCAACCTGGTCTAGTGGAAGGCGTCCCTGCCCATGGCAGGGGTGTTGGAACGAGATGACCTTTAAGGTCCCTTCCAACCCAAACCANAAGAGGGTAGATTTAGATTAGATATAAGGAAGAAATTCTTCACTATGAGGGTGGTGAGGCACTGGAACACGTTGCCAAGTTGTGGATGCCCCATCCCTGGAAGTTTTCAAGGCCAGGATGGGTGGGGCTTTGAGCAACCTGGTCTAGTGGAAGGCGTCCCTGCCCATGGCAGGGGTGTTGGAACGAGATGACCTTTAAGGTCCCTTCCAACCCAAACCATTCTATGATTCTATGATTCTATGAGCTCTGTCATTAGTGCCTAGCAGTAAGGCACATACTGACCATAGCAAAGAAGGGTTACTACAGATTTGGCAATAAAGCAGCAGTGCACAAGAGGACCCAGACGTGAGGCTGTGTTCTGAAATGCTGAAGCAAAATTTTGCTTTCTACATTTGTGAAGCCTCAATTGTAATAACATAAAGAATGCCAACTCATGGAAACCAAAATTCAAATTAGGCAATGTTTTCCTTTTCCTAGAAACCACTCATGGAAATCATGCCCAACTCTAATTTAGAGAGTTGTCTGTGTAATGGTGCAGACTGAAAGGTACAAACTGCCCATGTCCTAAAACAATCCAACATTCAGAAGATGGGCTTATCTGTAAGGGCAAAATTGGAACATCCAAAGGTTTTAAGCATGTGTATGAAAGTAAGACTCAAACATGTGAAATATCACATAGTAAAATCCTTTGTATTTAATTTGCAATGCAGTCTTGCACATGTCAGGCATAATGGATTACTTCCTGTTTGTCCTTTTATGTAGTAAGGTCTTAATTACTTTTGCCTGCAGCTTGGCTATTCACCAGTATTTTTTCAGTGAAGTCCTAAAAACAGGGAGAGAAAATAATCTATTCATTAACTCCAGCCATTGTAGAGTAGTGTCAGTCTCTGACCACAGTCTAGATGAGGGGTAGTAGCTGGAAGGAGGTTACATCAGGTCAGTCATTTGGGCTCTTTGCTCAAAGTGTTGGGCTGAACAGCTGGTCATGGGATTACTCACAAACAAGACTGTAAAAAGAAGACATTCAAAAGGTAATCTGCATACTATTTTAGGAACAAAACAAAATCCCCCAATTTTGAATAATCTGTAGTGCTCGTTATGCTGCCTTTGCTCTGGCAACAGTCTCAAAGTAAATTACCTTTTTTTATTCCAGTTTTTCACACATCATTTCAACTATGATGTTACTAATTTTACCTTTGATGCTCTCTTTAGCTGCTTACCAGTTCCGGCAGCCATCTTCTGGGCATTCTGAGGTCTGGCTGCAAATTACAACGCTACAGGCAGACTGCTCAGAAAGCAAGCGTGGTCAAGGAATGCGGCGTTAGACTATGTTCTTGACAGGGATTTTTCAATAGCTTTTGACTTAGGTTGGGCTAAACATTTCACTCTCTTTCCTTGACTGGAGCCAACATTTTTATGATTAGATGCCTTAAGGAACTGTGCTACACTGAAAAAAAAAATACATGGTCCTTTGATGCACAGAAAAAAAAAAGAAAAAACTGTCATGTTGGCTGAGACTCATTAATAGTTATACTTTTCAATTTTTTATAACTTTGCTGTGTGTTTTGGGAAAATGGGACGAGGAAAAAAAGCATCAAGGCAAAGCTAGTGGCACTGCGTTCAGTGTCTGCTTTTTAGACTAACAAGTTTGCTGTGACAAAACAATGAAAAGTTTATACTGAGATCACAACATCTTGGCCTCTAGCCATCTGAACACTGATGGACTAAAAATCATGTATAGAATTTACAGGCTATGTATATACGTACTGAAAGTATAAGGTGGATTGTAAAATAGAATAAAGATGTGTTCTGTACAATAACCTCAACTGGACTGCAAGATTTCCAGCTAGATTTATGCAAGCAAGAACCTCCATTAAACCAAAGCCTTATATGATCTCTACCATCAGCATCCAGAAATCTTTAAACTATGCTACACTCTTTGTCATCTGAGGACCTTCCAGTAGAGCGTGAAGCAATTTGACTAACATCTGTCACAACTTTTTCTTTTCATACTCTTAAAAATTTGCACACTGGTGTCATGAAGCCATCAACAAGGTAGAATACAGAAGTTTTTTCAGGCTTAGGTTCTCTGTATAATTCATGGAGACAGAGGGATACGTGCCTAAGGGATCCACACAAGGCAGCTGGCTGGCTCTGCTAGGCAGCTAGCTTACCTAACCAAAAAGGAAAAAAAAACCCAGAGATGTCTATCTCACATTATGCCCTCTTTAGAGCCTGGATGCCTTACCCTAATGAAGAGGAAGGTGCCTGGCTCCCTTCAGGCTCCTGCATCCTCTCCTAGGTCAGGTGCCAAAGGCAGTATCTCACAGAAAAAAAAGAGGACAGAAATAGATTGCATGTGACAGCTCAGTTACTGAAGTGGGAGCTTCTGGTTCAGCTTGATATACCTCTTATGAAGGAAAATGTTTTGACTATTGGGCTCCAGAAATCCCAAAAGAAGTGCAAGCCTTACCAAAGTGAAGTGTATTGTATTGCATTGGAGATGAAGGCTGTGTAAAAGGATATATTTTGCTATAGCAATCTTTTCCCACCTTGTTCTTGGGAAGAAGCTGGAACATTCATATTTTTGGGGGGTGCAATAATTTGGAAGCCACCAGGCTGCAGTATTATGGTGTAAAAGAGTGTGGGGCACACTTTGTTTCTTCTCTTACACTGGTTCCACTTCATGTGAAATTACTAGAGAGAGAATAAACATGCCTTTAACCTACTGAATGGGCTACCTGCTTGGGCAGAAAGAAAGTGCAGGTCACTATCTACATTTCAGTGGGGATGAAGCTGAAGCTGAGTCTTTTGAATCCTGGTCGAGTGCTCCAGTGAATACCTCTCCCACTTGTCCAATATTTTAAGTAGTTCTTCTTTCCTTCTGATATCATACCCTGCACCCTGATATTTTTTAGACAACATTCATACTCCTTTTCCTAACAAGGCTCTTTGAATAGTCTTCTGCATGTTAATCTCTCTTTTTCTCATAATTCTAATAGACCTTCTTTGCAGCATCGGTTCCACCTTGAATTAATTTTTCTCTAACATAGGTAAGCAGAAGTGAGAATTATCAAGCTTCTTCTCCTGCTGGAAGTGTTCTGGGATTATTATTTTTTTTTAATCATAGAGAATCAGTACCTTGTTTATTTCAAGTTGGACTACATCAAATAATGGAGCATGCTGCATTCATTGAATTGGATGTCTCTTAGCTGGGGCATCTCCAAAGTCATCTGTTTTGCAAAAGGTCTCCTGAATGAGTAAAGCTTCAGTGTGGTTGCAATTTGCTCCATGTATCTGCCAAGACCCTAGAAAATAAAAATATGACTTATGTTAGAGGAAGGCCAAGTATTTGTAGCAACTTTTGATGAACTCATAGCAGAAATATGCCTTTCATTAATAACTTTATTTCTACTAGTTGTAACATTTTCCATAGGTTACGTCTGGTATTTTTCAATCAAACTGAAAATAAAACCCAACCATCTTACTTCTCACAGATGTTTTCTCTTACCACATGCTTATATTTTTGTTCTGCCTGTCTTCCCCACCTCTCTGTTGATCTTTATGCTTATTCTTGGCTCTTACCTTACTTTGGTCCAGTCCTTCAAGCACTCTTCCATGTGCTTGACATTAGGGCCCTGCCAATGTAGAAACATAAATCCGAGTGTGGCTGGAGCATTGGACTAGAAATATTTTTAGGATATAGGAGTTACTTCTGCTTCATAAGCCTTCCCACAAAGTAGAGCCTCACTCTAACCTGACTGCCTGCATGTGATTGAAAAATAAATTATTTTATAAATAACCTCAAAAGAAGAAAGAATGCTTGCCTGCTTCTTGATGTAGGAACTGCTTTTCTCAGTTACCAAGCAGAGTGCCTGGTAAAAGTAGCTGGTTCTCACCATGTTGAATGGGCAGAGCAAGAATTTCACAAATTTATGGACTTGCTCTAAAAAAGTTGTATGCAGATGCATTGGAAATGAGGAACAGATTTTGAACATTAATGTTTATATAAACAACAAATAATTACTGGAAAACCTTAAAATGGCTTTTAACAAAAATAAAAAGAGATACAGCCTTCAGCAAGCATAAAGATCAGTTAAAAGAAATGCATCTGTGTGTGTTGTTTCAAAACATTAAGGAAGACGTTAATTCCAGAGAGATGTATCAAGCATCTCCTTAACCTGAACACTACACTTCAGTGCAAAACTAACCCAATGGGAGGTATGGATTACTATTTTAATTTGTCAACAGTTAAAGCACTTGGAATAGTAGTAGCAATAGTAATAGTAGTATTCCTATGTCTTGTAGTTAGTGAAATGCAGGGCTTGTTGGAGTGCTATTGTGCAGAGTTTACATATTAATTGTAAGAAAAAAACCCTAAAGTCCACTTGGAATTGTAGTTTAATTTCTCTACATCCTTTACAGTCTGGGAAATTATCTAGACAGAGTAAGGAGTCTTGCTCTTAAGGAAATTCACTGCAGTGCTTCTCTCGGCACTGTTAAATATAGGGCACAATTTCAATCACTAAAGCAATTCTCTGTCCTTTCTGCCAGGCACACACCTGCCCCTGAGCCTTTTTTCTGCCCATGCTGTGTGCTGAAATGAAAAGGTATTTGCGTGCTCTTAAAAAAAAAAAAAAAAAGAGAAGGAATTTTCTGCTGCGAGAAGTGATGAAGATCACTTAAATGTATATTAGGGGCTAGCTTCTGCCTTTAAAATCAGAGTCCATTTACACTGGGATAAAAAGGGTGCTGCAGTTAAGTTAGGCCTCTGGGAAATATTTCAACTGTCTATAAATAAACACTTTGTGGCCTTTTTAGTACTCTTCAGTATCTTGTATGCAGTCTATCTCTGAGACACCTCTATGTAAGGTAATAGAGAAAAATGATCATTCTGCAAATAAATTCCTTCTATACTAACTTTTATTTTCTTTCCCCTTAGTCAAGCATAAACATTCACATGAAGTTGTCAGATGTGATTATTGATCTGGGTCTGACAGCATAACTCTAGCCAAACAGTCCAGGAATAACTAAAAAGTTGAGTCTTTCCTTCTTCTTGCTTTTAATTTAAATTTGATTTTAAAGAAGAGTAGCAAATAATGGAGAAAAATGTAGCAAACTACTGAGGTTAAAGCATATTATCAAAGCATAATTATGTTTTTTATGGCTCAGAAGCCCAGGAGCCCTCCTGGAAGAGCAGTGTACATGTGGCCATAGACCTCTCTGCACCTGGAGGGTTTGACATACTGTGCTGATTGAGTAAAGACAAAACCACAAAAGACACTAAAATTGGAGCAAAATTGGAGCACTGCCAATGTTGAATGGAGTCTGGCAGAAGCATCTTTCACAATGATCTGGTGACTTGCCCTGCATACTGGAGGACTCTGACGTCCCTTCCCTATCTTCTCTACTTTTGTCAATTCTTGCACAATCAAAATTGTATGTTCTGAAAGTTTTATTCATGAAGTTGTGTACCTTGGTTTAGTGGCAGGCTGTAGTCTTGTTTTGACATATGGTCCTCTGTAGTAGAGAAAATATTTCTGCAAGTTTAGTATAATGAGGAAAGACTCATCTCTTTCAAAAGCACTGTGGATGTCCTGGAGGCTTATTCATTAACCGATATTTTTCTTTCAACGATTGCAAACTCCAAAGCTTTTATTCCCTTCATTTCTGAGGGAATTTGCTTGAGTAAAATTTATGATGAAGCTTGAGTAAAGATATGATATGTATCCAACATTTCTAACCTGAGGCAGACCTGGCTCAAGGTTTTGCAGAAGTAGAATCATAGAATCATAGAATCATAGAATCGTTTAGGTTGGAAAAGACCTTTAAGATCATCGAGTCCAACCGTTAAACTAAAACTGCCAAGTCCACCACTAAACCATATCCCTAAGTGCCACATCCACCCATCTTTTAAATACCTCCAGGGATGGTGACTCAAACACTTCCCTGGGCAGCCTGTTCCAATGCTTGACAACCCTTTCAGTGAACAAATTTTTCCTAATATCCAATCTAAACCTCCCCTGGGAAACTTGAGGCCATCTCCTTTTGTCCTATTGCTTGTTACTCGGGAGAAGAGACCAACACCCACCTCGCTACAACCTCCTTTCAGGTAGTTGTAGAGGGTGATAAGGTCTTCCCTGAGTGTCCTCTTCTCCAGGCTAAACAACCCCAGATCCTTCAGTCACTCCTCATAAGACTTGTGCTCTAGACTCTTCACCAGCTTCGTCGCCCTTCTTCGGACACGCTCCAGCACCTCAACGTCTTTCTTGTAGTGAGGGGCCCAAAACTGAACACAGTATTCAAGGTGTGGCCTCACCAATGGGGGCGGACAATCACTTTCCTAGTCCTGCTGGCCACACTATTCCTGATACAAGCCAGGATGCTGTTGGCCTTCTTGGCCACCTTGGGCACACTGCTGGCTCATATCAGCTGGCTGTCGACCAACACCCCCAGGTCCTTTTTCTCTGGTCAGCTTTCCAGCCACTCTTCCCCAAGCCTGTAGCGTTGCATGGGGTTGTTGTGACTCAAGTGCGGGACCCGACACTTGGCCTCATTGAAGCTCATACAATTGGCCTCAGCCCATCGATCCAGCCTGTCCTGATCCCTCTGTAGAGCCTTCCTACCCTCAAGCAGATCAACACTCCCACCCAACTTGGTGTCATCCACAAACTTACTGAGGGTGCACTTGATCGGGCATCCTGAGGGCATACCTCAGGATACTGAGGGCATCCAGATCATTGATAAAGATATTAAACAGAAATGGCCCCGATAGTGAGCCTTAGGGAACACCACTTGTGACAAGCCGCCAACTGGATTTAACTCCATTCACCACCACTCTTTGGGCCCAGTCATCCAGCCAGTTTTTTACCCAGTGAAGAGTATGCCTGTCCAAGCCATGAGCAGCCGGTTTCTCCAGGAGAATGTTGTGGGAAATGGTGTCAAAGGCTTTACTAAAGTCTAGGTAGACAATATCCACAGCCTTTCCCTCATCCACTAGGCAGGTCACCTTGTCATAGAAGATCAGGTTAGTCAAGCAGGACCTGCCTTTCATAAATCCATGCTGACTGGGCCTGATCACCTGGTTGTCCTGTATGTGCTGCATGATGGCACTCAAGATGATCTGCTCCACGACCTTCCCCGGCACCGAGGTCAGATTGACAGGTCTATAGTTCCCTGGACCCTCCTTCCAGCCCTTCTTGTAGATTGGCGTCATATTTGCTAACCTCCGGTCAACTGGGAGCTCACTTGTTAGCCAGGACTGCTGATAAAGGACTGAAAGCGGCTTGGTGAGCACTTCCGCCAGCTCCCTCAGTACCCTTGGGTGGATCCCATCCAGTGTCATAGCCTTGTGTGTGTCTAAGTGGTGTAGCAGGTCACTAATCTTTTCCCTTTGGATTATGGGGGCTTAAACCTAGTACTACAGGCATGCTTGAACTTTTTTGTCCAAAGAGGAGGTGAAAACTTATTTTGTTGTCATTCTGAGGCAACAAAATAATTTTTCCACAGAAAAATTACCTTTTTGGGGAAGATTGGAAGAGGCTCAAGACTGACTGGAAGTGATCTGTAGAATATCTGTTGACTAGGGATGGAGGAACAGAAAGATCCAGTGTGAATTTTGGAGATCTGATTCCTCCTTCATGACCCCTTCCCTCAGCTAATCAGCCTTAAATAGGAGAAGGAGCCTTGCACTGGCAAATAAGAGTAGTTGTACTAAGTTGATCCAAAAGTCCAACAACCTGTATCTTATTTGTGACAATGACCAAAGCTAGGAAAAACTGACCAAAACTTAGCGCAGAGGAGAAAACAGGGCAAGTATGTTGCAACCCAATAAATATTGATTTTGCCATCACTAGCACAAGGCCAGAGGCTTGGTGAAGAGCTGGCAGCGCAGGTTCTCAGGACATGTCTGGCCCTGCCTTGGCAGGAGCTGGTTTTAGCTGTAGCAGCAATTGCCTGGTGGCCACATGCCTGTGGCCTCCCTGTGTTGGCTTCACTCTGGGACCACCCAGGACAGGGGGCTGGCATTCCTACGTAGTCACTGCCAGAAAAAAAAAACAGCCCCTCCAGGGTAACAGCGCTGGGGGAGGGCAGTGTCCAGCTCCCAAACTTTGCCTGGGAAGCAGGGAGAAGGAGGCAGGCTGTCATAGGAAAACTTATGAAAATAGCCCAGAGCAGACCCCAAGACTGAGGAGAGAGGCACACCCCCATCATGGACATCGCACTGAGCCCAGATGAGACCTGAGGATGCTGGTGACTTGTTCTGACTCCCACCATTCATCTTGAGGAAGACTCAAGTCTTTATTTTGGCACCCAGAGGGACATCAGAAGGGTGAACACAGCACCAGAGAAAAGGGGTAGGTATCAATAAGTTTCCTTGTATAACAATTTTAACTGCATTATTAATGAGGCTTTCTTATATTAACTATGTAATTTTTACAAGTAGACTGTTAAAACATTAACTGGGCTAACAATAAATTCTTGGTTCCACATATATAATCCACAAGATGTTGATTGCAATGATGTGCTTTGTTTCCCCAAATTCTCTCCCAGCATTCCCCAGCTTACAGATCAGGGACCACCTGAGCCAGATGTGGTGACTTGGTACTTGATAACATTCAGTTAATTAATTTTCTTCTCCCCAGAATTGTCCAGTTGGCCCTTAACTCACAGAAACTTGCAGCATTCACACCATGTGATGGAAAGGCATTTGGCAGGTGAGCTACACGATGTATGAGAAATTGCCTCCATGTGTTTGTTATGAACTTGCCCTCAAGTTCACTCTCGCCTGATGCCCCCCTAAGTGGCAAGTAGCACCCACTACCCTAGTAGTGGTTCCTTCTTTGTCTGCCACCAGCTGACCTCCTTTCCCCTATCTCCAGGGGCTTTTGGTTTATACCACATCTCTCCCATATGGGCCTCTTTTAGGACCTTGCTGCTTCCTCATGCCTGGCACAGCCCTCTTGGCTTCCCTTCCCATCCTTCCCTAGAGGATGCAGGAGGGTTTGCTCTGCAGATATCTGCACCTCCTGCAGCTGGTCTATTATTAAGAAGCTGCCTTGCAAAAATGACTGGCACGTCTGGGATCCCTGTTGCTATTTTTAGCTGGGAGCTCAAGGCTTGAGATGTCATGGAAAATGACCTTCCCAAGAAAAACAGCATTTGTAGATTAGCATAGTAAAGTGGGAATAATTCCTGCTTTCACGGAACCTGTTTGGATGACAGAAGCCTCAGGGTTTCTGGATACATGAAATACCAAACACAGGAAATCACAAAATCTGTTAAAAATCTGCCATTTTCCAAGACAAAATGCTCAGTTTATTCAATCAATTCCAGGACATTTTTGAGAAGCTTTAAATACAGAAAAGGCGCAAATCTTATAATGTATGTCTCGCCAAAGCTGGATTCTAAAAACCGCTTCTGCAAAGCAAAAGCAGGGACTTAAATTCAGATTGCCTGAGCCAGTGCGCTGACCGTAGAGCAGCTGAGGAGAAGCGAGTGGAAGTGGAGGAGAGTGGAAGTGGAGGAGAATGGCAGCCGCTGCTGCCCTCCGAGCAGATAACCAGCCATTAAATGCACTTAGGCAGCGCCTGTTGACAGGGTCCCTCTGGCAAAATAGATGGCCAAGTACCTGTCTAATGGCTGCTAACGGGGCTTATGCATGAATAGGTCTCCAGAGGCTCTGGCCTGTCAAGACTGAGACACTTCTAAGTTTGCTCACAAGCAGAAGTGCATGCGTAATATGAATATTAAAAAAAAAAAAAAGGTAACTTTGAGGGAGTTAGGCATGAGCAGAGCACAGGTTTTTGAGGACTGCAATGTTGGTCTTAGATATCTAAATCCTGCCCAAGTAGTTCTGTTGGTCTGCTTGTAAACATCTTTTTCCAGCTTTCTAGAGTGGTAGGAGAAAGGATAAATCATACTTCTGTGTAATAATGAGGGCTAATTATGTATTTCTTATAGAAGTGAAGCAAGAAGAGTCACTTTTTAAAGACACAAAGATTTCAGGAAGTGCATTGTGCCAATTAGATTTAGTAGTGTCATTAGGAAATAAAATTGTATTATTCAATTATCAGTCACATTTGTAGCCATTAGTTCCCCTGGAAACTTGTCAAAGCTTTAGAGTACAGCTGTCAAAGCAAAAACTGCAGAAAAGGAATACTTTAAAAACAATTTGCAATTGACCTTTAAATGCTATTTTCATCAATGAAACTAACAACGTGGAAGATTTCTCAGAATAAGTATCTTATGCCTGACTAAAATTATATAGTATTCTGCTTCTGTTTTACTTGATATACCTACATGTATATATGTATTTTTACTTGATATGCATACATACATACATATATTATATGTATAGATTACATTAGATATTTCTTTTACCAGCAGTAGGTTTCAAAAAATTAATTTTGGGCAAAATCAGGACATAAATGTTAGAAACAGGGGCATTCATGTCTTTCGCTCCAGGTCTAATAATCATCTTAGCAAAAGTGAAGATGAAATTTCTCCCCTAGATGTTTAGTAGTACACATCCAGATAGCTGAGCTGTAGATTTTGTTTTGTTTGTTTGCTGCCCTCCTCTGATGCACCAAGCACCGGGCACTGCCAGAGGCAGGATTTCAGACTTGAACTGAAATATATTTCATACAATCTTGCAACTGCTTGGTTCCTATGCAGCAAAACCACAGTAATGGGAGACTGAATAAATAATTTAATCTGAGGTTTACTATGCTCAAATAAATGAGAGTTTCATGCATGGAGGAAAGATTTGCTCCCAAGTGCATTGCCTACGATGTACACAGGACATACATAACATAAATATGTTTTTATACAAGATAAATGTAATTCACAACTTTTTTCTACTTCAGCAAGCAAATGAGAGGCTAGATATTTTGCAGGTATTGACTCATAATTAAAATTGTTTTGTACGTGATTTTAGAGACTAGTATAACATTACAGTGGGAAACATTCGACAAGAGTTGCTATTTTACAATCCTAGGGAGTTTCAGTACTGTAAGGAAAACTGTACTGTCCTTAAATCTGTTTGTCTTTTTCTACTTTTACTCAGGACTTCTCCATTCCCCACCTGTCTTGTTTCTGTGCATGGTATCAGAAAAATATACACATAACTTTTCTAATTATATCTTTACAGAAACACTAAGAAGAAAGGTTTGGTGCTTAGTACTTTAGGATAATAATCTAAATTGCCTGGTAGAGCCTTTATTCCAGCTTGGGTTCAAAATGCAGCCATGACTTGCCAGTCAAAGAAAGAAAAAAAAAAAGCTTATAACACTCTCTCTCAAATACAGAACAGTGATTGCATTTTTTATAGCATCATCATTTGCTATTGATTATTCCCAGGGAACATCAGTCTAATAGACAGAGTGGCAGTCTTCTAACCTCTGTGTGTGTGTGGCTTAGATATATTTAAATACATGCTACAAGGGAAACACACTGTGGGGAACACTGCAATGAACACAGGTTCTTCAACTCTACTGATAAATGTGATAAAAGAGTATGTTACAATTCATGTTTCAAAAACATCTAGTAAAATGTAATAAAAGAAAAAGTAAGGATAATAAAAGCGTAGGCACATGATGCTACCAATTTAATGACGTTCATTCCTTTTATTAGTAGCAATCCCACAGATGCCTAAGGAAGCACATTTGCCTTTGTTAAAACAAATCCATTCCAGAAACTGTTCTGACATACATCATTAAAGCATTTTATGTGAGTAGTCTTTCTTACTGTATTATTAAACCATTCGTTAACATGATAGATAAAAACTCCATTCCACTGAGAATCTGCCATGGCATTACAGAAATGTACCCTGCTTGGCAATGATGAACTATGCCATGACAGGAAAACAATAACACAATGTAGCTTAACATTAGGCTTTTCAAATTGTGGAATATTTCTATTGTGTTACTTAGAATACATACCAAAGTAAATTTCCTCTTACAATAAATAAATAAATAAATAAATTCCATTTGTATCAGAATTGAATTGTGGCAGTGCAGTCTATGAAATGATTGCTAAAACATGACAGAAAACAAAGATGGGAAACTCTTAGTGTAGCACTCACTGCACTGACTCCATGTCATTTTAAGTTCCTGATACAGTTCTTAAATGTGCCTGGACAGCCTGAACTGTATCTCTGTTACTGAGCAAATAGCAAATGACTGTATTTAAAACACCTGAAACTGCACAGGGTTCAGTAAGCAATGTATTTAGGCATGAAGAAGGACATCACCCGCCTCTTCTTTCTTCAATATACTACAGGGAAAACTACATTTTTCAAAACTAGGATTTATAGGTAATTTCTCATACTATTATTGCAGTGTTTAAGCACCTCACAGTCTTCATCATCTCTTGTAGTGTCCCTGTGAGATAGGAAAACACACCTTGGAAACGGAGATGAAACAGAGTCACAGAATCAGACAATCACTGAGTCTGGAAGGACCTCTGAAGATTGTCTAGTCCAAATCCCCTGCTCAAAACAGTCACCTACAGCACATTGCTCAGGGTCATGTCCAGTCAGCTTTTGATATCTCCATGGATGGAGATTCCACAACCTCTCTGGATTACCTGTTCCAGTGCTCAGTCAGCCTCACAGGAAAAAAGTGTTTTTCTTAGGTTTAAGTAGAATTTCCTGTGTGTCAGTTTGTGCCCATTGCCTCTTGTCCTGTCACTGGGCACTACAGAGAAAAGTCTGGCTCCATCTCATCTACATCCTACTTTCAGGTATTTATATACATTGATGAGATCCCCCCTGAGCCTTCTCTTCTTCAGGCTGAACAGTACCAGTTCTCTCACCCTCTCCTCATGAGAGAGATGCTCCAGTCCCTTAATCATCTTTGTGGCTCTTCACTCTTGCTCCAGTAAGTCCATGTCTTTCTTGTACTGGGGAGCCCAGAAGTGGACCCAGCACTCCAGATGTGGCCTTACCACTGCTAAGCAGAGGGAAAGGATCATCTCCATCAACCTGCTGGCAATGTTCTTCCTAATGCAGCCCAGGGTGCTGTTGGCTTTTTCTGCTTCAAAGGCACACTGCTGGTTTATGCTCAACTTCTTGTCCATCAGGACCCCCAGGTCCTTCTCTGCCAAGCTGCTTTCCAAACAGTTGGCCCCTAGCCTGCACTGGTGCATGGGGTTATTCCTCCCCAGGTGTAGGACATGGCATTTTCCTTTGTTGGACTCCATGAGGCTCCTCTCTTCCTATTTCTGCAGCCTGACAAGGTGCTTCTAAATGGCAGTGCAAGCATCTGTAATATTAACCGCTCCTCCCAATTTTATATTATCTGCAAACTTGCCAAGTGTGCACTCAGTCCCATCATCCAGGTCAATAATGAAGAAGTTAAACAGCATTGGACCCAGTATTGACCCCTGGGAAACACCACTAGTGACTGGCCTCCTGCTGCACTTTGTGCCACTGATCACAACCCTTTCAGCTCAGCAGTTCAGCCAGTTTTCAATCCACCTCACTGTCTACTCATCTGGCTTGTACTTCATCAGCTTGTCTACGAGGATGTTATGGGATACATTGCCAAAAAGCCTTACTAAAGCTGAGGTAAACCAAGTTGGTCATCTCATCGCAGAAGGCTATCAGGTTGTTTAAGCTTCTTGTCCTTCATGCATCCAGAAATGTTTTTGGGGATTAGTTGTTCTATCACCTTCCTAGGGATTGAGGTGAGGCTGACTGGTCTGTAGTTCCCTGTCTCATCAGTCTTGCCCTTCTTGAAGGTAGGAGAGACATTTGCTTTCTTCCAGTCCTTAGGAACCTCTTCTTATCACCATGACCTTTCAAAGATAATCAAGAGTGGTCTCCCGATGACATTGTCCAGCTTCCTCAGCCTTCACAGTTGCATTCCATCGGGTCCCCCATATGTAAGTATGTCCAGTTTGTTTAAATGTTCCCTAACCTGATCGTCCTCCACAGAAGGTAAGACTTTCCCACAGGTCTCAGAGGCCTGGGATTCCTGAAGGGAAATCTTACCAGTAAAGACTGAAGCAAAGATGGTGTTGAGTACCTTGGACTCTTATGTGCCCTCTGTCACTAGATCACCAGTCCCATTCAGCAGCAGACCCACATTTTCCCTAGTCTTTCTTTTGCTGCCTATGGACTTGTAGAAGCCCTTCTTGTTGCCCTTCATGTTCCTTACCAGATTCAACTCCAGATGGGCTTTGGCTTTACTAAATCCACCCCTGCATGCTCAGTGTCTCTATATTCCACCTGGGTCACCTGTAGTCAGGAGCTCCTCATACATCCATGCAGGTCTCCTGTCACCTTTGCTTGATTTCCTCCTCATCAAGATGGATCATTCTTGAGCTTGGAGGAGGTAATACTTGAATAGTGACCAACAGTCTTGGACTCCTATCCAGGGCTGTAGTCCACAAGATTCTTCCAAAGTCTCCTCTCCTGAAGCCTAGGGCTGTGATCCTGCTTTTAGCCCTGCTCCCTCTTCACAAGATCCTGAACTCCTCCATCTCTTGTCACTGCAACCAAGGCTGCCCCTCACCTTTGTATCCTCTACAAATCCTTCTTGTTTATAAGTATCAAGACCAGCAGAGCGTCTCTCCTTGTTGGCTCCTCAATCTTCTGTATCAGGAAGTTGTCACCGATGCACTCCAGAAACCTCCTGAAATGCTTGTGGCCTGCTGGGTTGTCCCTCAAGCAGATATCAGGGTAGTTAAAGAGCCCAAGAGGACCAAGGCCTGTGAATGTAAGGCTTCTTCCAGTTGTCTGAAGAAAGACTCATCACCTTATTCTTTCTGATCAGGCAGTCCACAGCAGACACCCAAACAATGTCACCCACGCTGGTCTGCCCACTAATCCTTACCCATAAGCTGTCACTGGCTCACCACCCAGCCATGGGCTCACCACCAACCACCCATTTTTTTTCCCTGTGTAGACAAGAGAAAATATTTTAGATGTCCTCTAGTGTGTTGCTTTTGGAGTGCCTTTAAATCTTCTGAGCTTTATGGAGCCCCTCTCCTTCAGGCTTTGGTGATGTTCATGTAATATATTACTGCTTCCAACCACCATTCCCTTTGAAGGACACACCACAGAAGAACTTGGTCTTTTGCCCAAGCACATAACATGGCAACATCTTCATTCAGAAACATGAAGGCCTTTGCATGGGGTCACTGGCAGCTTTGTGAAGTAGCAAAAGGGTTAATAACTTTAGTGTTTGAACTAGAGTGTGTGGACTGTGTTGCAGGGAAATGGGATCTCTGGTTTTGGGAGCTACGTGCTCATTTCCAAGGTGATGTACAGTTTACTTCATTTGTAAAAGTACTCTGTACTGTTACTCACAGGAGCAAAAGCTACTAATGCTGGACCAACAGACTTGGAGAAAGGGCCTGGGCATGGTCTGAGACCTTTCCTCCCCTCCTCTGATAAAAGGCAGCTCTGCTTAAAGCTCCCTCAAATTTAAGCACCCCAACAGCTTTGCAGCTTCACAGAGAAATGCTGCAAAGACTCAGCCCTGCTGGAAGCCTGGCACTGCCACCACCCAGAGCTCCTTGGGGAGTGAGCCCACGGGGTTCCATGGGAAATGTTTATTTAAACAGATTTTTATCTGAATTACTGCTTAGAAAATCCTTAGGAGAACATCTTTCATTTTCTTTGAAAACACTGAAAATAACATCCACATATAACAGGCATCAGATTTATCACCATTTGAGGGGCAATTCTTGCAATAATTATCAGAGGATTGATAAATTAATCACCAGACAGATTCAAAAGGGAAAGCTAAAGTGCATATATTAGACTGCATAGAATTGTAGAGAACAATACATTATCTTTTATATTTTCATTTGTATACTGATGCTAAGTTTACCAAGTATCATTATGATCATTTTTCTCACTGTTTACAAAATGTAGGGCATGTACAGTAGTAAAAACCTCTTGTCACCGTAGTAGAATTTTGCTTCTGGCAAGACTGTAACTCCATTTAATATCCTTAAGTTAGGACTGCATGTTTAATACTCAGCTTTCTCTGGCTTAAAAAGATCTTCAGGTCAGCTTATTAAAAACTTGAAACTCTACATCTGAAATGGGCAGAGACATTATACCACCAATACATTATTGTGATCCACATACCCTATTATCATTCTGATAATATTATCTGCAAAAATAAAGATACTTATATGCTTATATTTTACTTGGATTTCCTGAAGTTGTCTAGAATAATGATACATAAACCAAAAAATACTGCTAATTAAAAATTTAAATTTGCATTAAATTGATGGGAAATTATCTCCATTATACCAAAATTGCCTTTGTAAAGGCCTTTGTAAAAGCCATGTCATCCACTTTAATCATAGAAAAGTAGCAACTGGTCCAGTTCCTGTAGTAGAACTGTTAATCTTAAATCTCAGAGAAAAAACTACTACAGACTCTTTTCTCCTTTTTTTTCAGCCAGAGGGATTTTTTTTTGTGCAGTGAGGGACTGAAAATTTGATAAAATTACCTCTGAGTACAAAGAAGTTTTGCTCACATTTGAAAAAAAGCAATAAAAATGAACTCAGTGTCGGATAGCTTTGATTTCTGATAGACTTAGTCCACTGAGACCTAACCATCAGTTACCTAACCATGGTTGCCTAATCCGCACTGCTGAGACCACGACTAGACTTCGTGCTCTATTAAAGCATAGTTTAGAAATCTAGCAGAGGGCATTTAAACTGCAAAGCTGCCAAGTCTTACAATGGGAGCAGAATGAAAAACATATCAGCTGATGATCAACCAACCAATTGCTAAACAATTTACAGTCCAGATCTCTCTACTGGAGAAATAATAGTTTCAGAAATTCCCTTCAGAAAGACAGTCACGCCGCCGAACAACTCCCATTTGCAGAAACTCAGTCCAGAGTTGCTATACAGAAACTTTCTCTTCTAAACTAGAAAGCCAATCTGAAGCTAGTCCTTCAACTTCAGGATAGGCGGGAAATCGGAGCATTACAAAGTTAACCTCAGAAATGATGGCTGTTGAAGCTCAATTTGCAGGGGCAAGTTTCCGAGAAGGTAAGCCAGTCTGTAGCCGCAACGAATCTTCCCACTGCTACAGATCTCCTGGGGTCCCTGCTCTCTGCTACATGTTGGGTCATGTCCTGGGGCTGCATTACACGGGCATAGAGATTGGGAGGGGTGTGTGGGACACACAGCAGGGAGGCTAGCTCCTTGAAGCATGATTTGGTCTAGAAGGCGCTCTCCCCTGCTGCCAGGCCATTCCGTGTCTGGAAATCAACCGGTAAGGTCCCTTTCAACTCTATCTGGCACATGGAGGCCAGGAGTGAGGTCAGATGAGATGAAGTGATACCCCTCACTACAGTGTCAGCATACTGTCCACCAAAGTGCAGTAATGACTCTTTGTCATTCCTGAATCCCATCATCTCCTAGATACTCTCTGCTCTGGCCCTGAGGGCAAACGTCATGGCACAACTGGTATGCATACAACTGAACACTTCCTTCCCAACACAGTGTGTCCTGACCCATAACGCCAGCTAAGAACAGTTCCTGACCCTTGTTAACTCTCAGCTGTGTCCCAGCAGCATCTCAGGGAATACCAGCCAGCATGGGCCAAGGCTGGGTGGGGAAACACGCTAGCAATTAAACAGTCTGGACAGCCACCAGGCAGTGTGCTGTGAACCTGTGTCCTTCCCTTGTTTTGTTTACCAGCAGGGGTGGTGTCCCATTTTCCATGGAACCCCGTGGGCTCACTCCCCGAGGAGCTCTGGGTGGTGGCAGTGCCAGGCTTCCAGCAGGGCTGAGTCTTTGCAGCATTTCTCTGTGAAGCTGCAAAGCTGTTGGGGTGCTTAAATTTGAGGGAGCTTTAAGCAGAGCTGCCTTTTATCAGAGGAGGGGAGGAAAGGTCTCAGACCATGCCCAGGCCCTTACTCCAAGTCTGTTGGTCCAGCATTAGTAGCTTTTGCTCCTGTGAGTAACAGTACAGAGTACTTTTACAAATGAAGTAAACTGTACATCACCTTGGAAATGAGCACGTAGCTCCCAAAACCAGAGATCCCATTTCCCTGCAACACAGTCCACACACTCTAGTTCAAACACTAAAGTTATTAACCCTTTTGCTACTTCACAAAGCTGCCAGTGACCCCATGCAAAGGCCTTCATGTTTCTGAATGAAGATGTTGCCATGTTATGTGCTTGGGCAAAAGACCAAGTTCTTCTGTGGTGTGTCCTTCAAAGGGAATGGTGGTTGGAAGCAGTAATATATTACATGAACACCACCAAAGCCTGAAGGAGAGGGGCTCCATAAAGCTCAGAAGATTTAAAGGCACTCCAAAAGCAACACACTAGAGGACATCTAAAATATTTTCTCTTGTCTACACAGGGAAAAACAACTAATTGGGATTTCTGCCAGCACTTAACAGCACTCAAATGCTGGCAGCAGACAGATTGCTATCCAGCATACGATAAGATGAACTAAGCCTAACCTGGGAAGGGGTGAATACATTACTCTGCAATGAACCTCCAATTTCAGGAGGCTGAAGGGGGTTCCACTTCATAGTGTTGTCATGTAGCTTACAGTGTGAAGCAGAGAGAACCTGGCCTACCTGGGTCCTCAGTGCACCTTGGAGGCTAATGTGCTATACTTCGAGGACTTTGTTGGGTAATGTGGGAGATTCAGGTGAAAGGAGGGAGGGCAAGGATAATTATGTGTATCAATTTTTGGTATCCTCGTCAACAGTCATATAAGAGGAACCAGGTTTAGGCATGTACTCCTGCTTCAGTGACCATCCAAATGGCTACACAGGTATCTGGAATTGGAAAATTTCAACACAATACTATGGTCAATTTACAATACTGCAGTTAATTGTAGTTGACAGAGCTGAGAGAGTCTACAATGCTGAAGGATATTACTGCAATCAAACTGCATTACTGTTCTCATGGTCAAACTACTCAAAGTCCTTGTTTGGCCCTCATGATTCTTTTATTTGAATCCTGTAAAATCACTATGTTATTCATCCTCACAACACTGAGTAGAGGGGCATGTGATTACCACCAGTGCTGATAAGCTGAGGCAGAGGAAGGCCAGAAATCAATTTGAGCTCCTAATTCTTAAAAGCTCCTTTCTACTCCAACGAGCATTTTTGCTTCCAGCAGTCAAGCTACTTAGATGCTTAAAGTTTTGCTCTTGTACATGGACTGATCCTTTTTCGGCTGTGCTTGTGCACCTTACTAGAACAGGATTTAGAGGCATGTTCACTCACTCTGTGGCTGCCTTATTCTGTTCTTACTGCCTCATTGTCAGCACACTCCCTAGCATGGGTTTGCCCACGCCTACCCACAGCCTCTGAGACAGCTGAACCAAATACCAAGAACGCTAGGCAGCATGGACAAGACTGTACCACATTTGCCTGGCCTGCACTGTCCTTCAGTGCAATTGCAGGTGACTGTGCAATCTCAAACATTTTTATATGCTGTCATGCCACACCATAATGCATGCAACACATACCTTCTATTTCAGCAATGACAGGCTGTGTTACAGTGCTCTCATCATTTTGGACACTATGAGCTAAAAGATAGGCAGAAACATAATATCTACATCCTGGAGCCAGAGAAGCACCCCATGGAGGACACTTAAGGCTAGTTTCTATGTCATGGATGCACTCAGGCCAAGCCAGGCCAAGCAAGCCCAGGTCTACAAAGTTCAGGGCCACAGAATACTCTTTAGCCTTGTTTAGTGTATTGGCAGAGACATCATTGCAGCTGAGCAATTGTGTCTAAATATAATATGGATCCTTAGGTTAAGTGTGCTCCAGCCAGTACAGCCAAGAGGCATGTCCTGGAAGGAACGGTCTCTCCTACTCCCTTCCATTAGGATAACAAACTGTCCAGTGTTGGGAATATTCTCCTAGAAAACCACTGATGTGGATATGAATCTTTCTCAAGCACCGGAGGAAGTGGGATATTTGATTTCTGTTTCCTAGTGAGAGCTCCCACTCAGATAACTGTGTACCTCAAACTTAACAGCTATGACATCAGGCAATATGGCATATAATTGGTTCTCTCCAAAGAATTATTCTTAAGTGAGTTGCTTGGTGCAGAGAACTAAACCAGACTCGTGGGCACATCTGCCACCCACCCAGCTGCTCTTCTGTCTAACCTGCTGGAATTTGCCACGCAGTGCGTATCAAACTAATACTCAACGTCTATTCAGTTCTATTTCTCATTCATTAATTTTCCATAAAGTATGAAAAGCCTGTCTTACTAAAAGCCAGTGCTTTACAATAGGAATAACGGTTTCAGGACCCCCTCCTAAAACCTGTCACCCTTGAATTTTTTTTTTTAACCAGTGAAAAACATATTATTTAACATGTTATCATGTATAACATCACCTAAGGGCTGGTGTCATGAAAAACTAAGTCATGCCACTTGAAGCTTCTGCTCAATTTACCAGACATATGACCCAAGTATCAGGACAAATATGTATAGTAGGAAATGTCATGAAAGCAAGAAAAATGTTTGGCAAGATGTGAAGACTAAGAATATTTACTACATCTTGAAATCAGGTAAGGCAATTACTATAAAGAATTTTCTGAAATAAAATGTACTAACTAAATAACTACTTTGCTAGATAATGACTACTTAGCAGAGTAATTTGAGAGCAAAAGGCCCATTTATATTTTCACAGTTTAAATTAATTGGATAGTTAATTAAATACTGTGAGACTGTGGTACTATGTTAAAAAACGCAGCTGGTCAATGCTTTCTCTGAAGATAGGGAAGTCCCTGAAGATCTGTAAATGTTAGTTATTGAGGGGTGATTAAGCGCGACAATAGAATATTCAAGTACAGAAACTCCAAATAAATCAAATGTCAAAGGCATAATGAGAAAAGATACAAATTAATTTTTATCATGAAGAGTGAATTTTTAGTAAATATCACAAACCAATGAAGCTATGTGCAGCAGGGAGGCATCTCGGCCTGACCACAAGCTACCGTTTATCATGACTGCCAGAAGCCATCATCAACATGGCTGCATGTCCAAATAAACTTTTGGACTCAGGCAAGAATACACTATCAGGCTTGTACTTCACCTCCCGGGATGAAGTTAAAGCTGCTATCACGTCAAGCCTCTGGGCAGCTTCTGCCCGGAGATTATTTCAGTCACACAGTGAATCCTGCTGCTCTGGATCTTCTTCCCAACAACATCCCCCAACCAATAAACTTAGCTCAAGAAAAGATTACATGATACCCAAGAGGATGGTTCACTCATTGAAACATTCAGAGCCTTGAATGGCAGTTTGGTTTGATCTGAATATATACACAGCATGTGGTGAAAGAAACATCACAGAATCAACCACGAAATACTGTGAGGGAGAAGCCTGACTGCTCACCGCAGCTCCGGCCATCTTGGCTCAGCTAGTGAGGCAGCAAAGGACAACCTAACTGCGCTAGCGGAGACAACGGGAGAGCAGAGCCGGGCCTCCTAGCTCAGACAGACAGTCGCTACCAAGCATTTGCAGAGGGCATTAAGCCAGATAATGAACCCGTGGTTGCCATCATTCAAGCCTGGTCACCAGCAGAGGAGCTTCAGCACCCCCTGAGGGAAACTGGCAGACCCAGCCCAGCCAGCAGCTAGAAACTTTGGGCTGTGCATTGATGGGGCACAGAAAGGCAATAATTAATCCAGACACAAGGGAAGAGCCAGCTGTTAAGTTGGACACGGCTGACCAACACACCACCACATTGTTCCAGGGCAAAAAAGACACAACAAAATATACAGTCAGCTAACTACGGTAAAGTGAAACAAGTAAGAGGTTCCTGCAAATGCACAAATCTTGACAACAAGGACTTTAGATAAATGATAAAACACTAGGTAAGATTATAGTGTTAACGGTGACTGCTTGTACAACACTTCTGTAAGACCTTTTTTCTTGTACTCCGCTCTGCTGAGCAACCTCCACCTTCCAGCCAGCCCGCCGCGAAGCTCGGCTCTCGCTTGGCCAGATGAGCCATGGTTTTAGTGACACCATGAGAAACGTAGCCTGTTTCAGGCATCCCTGCTTAGTCTGCTGTAGGCTCAGAGGGGAGAACACACGAAGGCCTCCAAGGCTGGGAGTCCATAGGACACACGCCAGTGAATACTAATTAGAGCCTCTCCTTTGTAGCCACAGCCCACACATTTAAGCAACGGCTTTGTCATACCAGCTTAAGCACCTGGTTTTCAGACATGGCTGACAGGTGCTTAGATATTACATCTCAGGTAATTGCTTTTTTGGGTCCTTTCCTTGGAAAGCCTGCTACCAAAATCCTCGCGTGTCTTTGATGTGCTTGTGGATTTTTTTCTGACTTAGAACAGAACAGTTGCATTTACATTGATTTAAATATTTAATATCTGTCTTTCACAGAGTGAATAGTAATGATCTCCAAACTTTCTTAGTTGTGTACCTGCAGGAGTGCTTTTTCAGTCTCCCCTGTTGCTGTCAGCTAAACGTGAGAAATGTGGATTATTGGTAGCAAGTGTGTGAGCTTTTCCTTCCGACTTGTGAAGCTTCAGACACAATTCTTTGGTATATACTGCTCCGCCTGACCTCCTCTTTCTTCTAAATGATATTGAAACTATTATCACTGGCTCTGTCTCCCCTTCCCTATTGTTCCTTTCTTCCCAAGCTCTTTTTTCCCCTGACAATTCAATTTTCTGAGTTTCTGCGGTATAATTTTAATCTTTCCTGTGGTTTTCCAGAATTTTCTTCAAAGGCCATAAGGTCCTTTCTTACAGGTTCTTCCTGCTGCAATACAGAGAGTTCCCCAGGCTTATCTAATTAACGTGGCTTGCATAAGTTTGTAGCAATTTAGCCAAAATGAAAGAAAATTTGTGTTAAATTACCAGAGCTCAGGGGCCTGCACTTCTGACTTTTTATTTGGGCAACTGACACAGCCTAATGAAGAACCATAAATGCCTCAGTGTTGCTCACCACGCAGTAGTATTTTAATCTTCAGACTTGCATCTATCCACAAAATGCCTTTTGCATTTTCTTTCTGCTTTTATCCAGCAGCCTCAAAGCATTTTGCAAAAAAAGGTACTAGTTTTGTGTCATGGTGTTTCGAAGAGACAAATAAACTCAAAAGTGCATGCAGTAAAGCTGATTTACCTGGGGTGTGGAGATGGAAAGTGAAGTAGCTCTCTAATAGACTCACATTAAATGTCGCAGTCACCCTACTCAGAGGAACGCACTGCCAAGCACATCTTACGATTTCTCTAACGAAGGGTAACACGCGTCCTTCTTCAGCTGCGGAGAATGACGTGCCAGCCGTCTGGCCCAAAGGCTGCCCAGTGTCTCTGACTGGTAAATCTGTCTGAACTGTGGGAAATGATGGACACTAACTGGCAAGGAAGATTTCCTCCCTGGCATACATCAGCCATCTCCTACTGTTTTGAGAACTAAGTAGGACTCCCGCTGTGTTGTTTATGCAGCTGGAGACAGAGTTTTTATGCTTTATGCTTTCCCTCTGACCAATACAAGATTTGCTGGGGCCTGATGTAACTTCCCAGAAACCATGTAATAAAATCAGAGCGGTTGGGAATAACAGCTATGAGTCCCAATTACCACCAGGTATACTATCAGTATATGAAAACCAGATACAAAAGACTGGTCTGGGCTTTTCTTTTTCTCCCTTTTAATCTGGAATGCATTCAGACCTCTGAGGAATTGTTAACTTTGATATCAGCTGTTTCCCCGGCTGTTTCTACTTAGAAAAAACTTGTAAAATCTGGACTGTGCCTTCGCAGGCATGCCAGTAAGAGCTTGCAATACCACAGCAGTGAAGAACATGCAAAATACTCATTGAGCCACTGAAGCTCTGCAACCAACTCTAACAGATTTTCACAAAGCTAAGTTCTGTTTCAAGCAAGGAAGTGTTAAGTTACTTCAGTCAGTGGCAGACTAAGAAAACCTATCTCACTGGCTAAGATCTGTCTCCTCCTTTTTTCCCCCCAATCACCATCCTACATTTCTTTTTGATGGGAAAAAAAATATTAGTAAAATTAATTAAAAGAGCTGCTAAAGCAGAAAAGAATATTTTAGACATATGATCTTCTGAGTTCTCTCCAACAACATCATCTTAGGTAATGGCTTATCACGTAACATTTGCTTTATTTTCTCTTTAACAGTAGGATATTTCCAAACTTGTGCATCCCATCTGTATCCATTTTCACAATGACTGAACAAATGCAATTAGTCTGCAGTCAGCCATGTAATGGTCTCCTACTACTACCACTAGGTATTTTTAGTCCGTGGATTCTCTTATTTCTCAGCTATGCCTTCTTCCTCTTCCTAGCTTACATTCATTATCACAGTTGCTTTTTTCCCCTTCACTGCCATTCTGTGTCACCGAAAGAATCCCATATGCTTTACCTTTTCATATTTCTCTCATGGTCACCTCATTACAACATACAGATGGTTGAAAAAGGAGGAAATTTTTCAGTAAAATTATTGCAAAATTTGCCCTTTATTTCTTCTGAAATTCTGTACTTTGCATTATTTCCTAGATCTGTACAGTCTGCCTTCTACCCAGACTCCCTTCTACTGGTTACTATGTTTTTACAAAGATATATGAACTGCTGGAGAAGAGAAAATCTCCATGTCAACCTATTGAGAAAGGAGTTCTGTTTCCTTCTCCCACAACAGATTTTCAATGATCCGCCCACCTCTCAGCAGGATGCGACATTGATTTTTCTGAAGTCCAGATTGCAGTTCTCTTATGTGCTGAACAGGGGGGGATGAACGTGACTTCGTGTGCGCTCTTCTTTGCCTGCAACACGGACACCCAGCAGCCTTTCCGACTTGCTTCAACCTGTTAAAAACAAAGACATGTCGCAGAATCTTCCTTCGTCTTTTGGAGTGTTAAACATGACATGCTTTAAATTCTCTGAATTTCTCAACTGGTTTCTTCACCAAGCTAAATGTGATGTTTCTCTGCCTGTATCAATGATCTTGGCCTTCCTTAATGCTGCTTGTTGAACAGGACTTTCTGTCTTTCAATGTCTTTAATTCCTGATTTTGTGGCCCGATTTCACGTCGTGTATACAGAATTTCCTGTTTGCTTGTAGTGTTTTTTTTTTCTGTAAGGCAGTCAACTTTTCTTAATTCTAGCTTCTTTTTCAAAGTACTTCTCTGAAAAATGGTGAATCCTCAGTTGTACCTCTTCAGCAGTGAAATAATTTTATGGGGTTCGTCTCTAATGTGGACAGTGCACATGCTGAAAGTCCTCTTTACAACAGAAAGATGCACTGATTTAATTTAAACCAGGTTTTAAACCAATCTAGTTTAATTAATGTAAATTCTTGCGTAGACTTTCTTACTTGGTATAGCATATGCAAGTTTTTCATTGTCCTGAATTAAAAATAAAAGAAATTGGTTTAAGCTCAAATAGGAATGTCTGCGCTAGCTATTTAGAACTGCATACCTAAAGAGACTGGCACAACTTTCTCATGGAGAAAAGGCTTTAAACTATACACAGTAAGATAAGAAAAAAGTATATACAGTCCCCTAGAGTATTTTTTCCTCTATACTCTCAGTTCCCCATCTTTTCCACACTTCTATCTCTGATTGCAAGCACAGTTTTTTAGTTGTTTCCCAAACCAGAAACTTTCATAAATTTCATTGCAGTTTCTGGGGACCTCAACAATCTCCAAAATGATCTTGTGCTTACACTTCCTATTCACCAACTCCTGTTTCCCTTTTTACCCTGCTTTTTCCATGCTGTCTCTGCAGATTGCACTGGCTGTAGAGCAATTTTGAACATTTAGTCTACAGCATCTCCCTTCAAAAATGTAACCAAGCTTCTAGGAATATCTTCAGAATATATTTTTTTCCCCCAACACATTCCTACCTTTTAATAGAGAAAGAACCACTAAAAAGAAATATTACGACAGTGAATAGAAAATGAAATGGATTTCTACCTCTAGATTTGCCTAAGTTACATTCAGAGGCAGGATATACCGAAGAAGTTACAGAAATACAAGAAGCCTGAATCTTTCATTACCTTAGAGAATAACCAAGCTTAGCAGCAGTGATTTCATCTCTAAGTCCAAAATCTTCAGCTGGAAATACTTTCCTTCCTTCCTTTTGAACAGGCTCAGAAATCTTTTCTGCCTTCATCTCACTTCTCTTCCCAGCGGAAGAAATTATTCTGGTTTCTCAGTCAGCTTATTTTTACTAGGCATTTCAGCTGGCACCCTCAGCTCAGGTTCATGTTTGTGAACCACTTAAACAGACCTGATAGGATATTGCTATTGTCTTTTTTTCCCCTTATGCATAGGCATATTTGCTATTACATTTCCTTCCCTTTGATATCAGATTAGTGAGGCTACATTAATTATTCATTCCTCTAGGCGACAAATGCTCTGTGTTCAATAGTTGATTGACCTGGTTCTTTAAGCTCAATAGAGATGTTAGTTTTAGCTATCCCAGGGAGGACAAAGGATAAAAGATACCTCAGCAAGAGTTCAAATATTTATAACAGATCATTTTCCTACTGCTTCTCAGTGCTGCATGCCTTTCACTTTATGGAAGTCGACATTTAAAAAATCCTTTCATTCAGTGTTAGAAAATGCTTTGACACCCAAACTGGCAGAATTCTTGGGTTAAGCATTCTCCTCTACTATTCTGCTGCTTCCCTGACTAGCACCGGTCACCAGACAATGCTTCTTCCACTTAAACTCCTATCTGACAAGGTATGGAAAGGAAAACAAAAATGCATTGGGATGTTGGGCATTGCGAGAATAACCCAGTAAACTGGTTCTAAGGTAAGCTGCACCTATGGGATTAAGTCATTAGCTATTTACCATGAAATAATCCTTAATTTAAGACAGCCTAAAGTAAAAGGGAAGAAAAATGTTTGCCTACGGAATTTGAAATAGGTGGTTGCAAAATTTTCTAAAGTCAAAGTGCCAAAAGGAAATGGAAAACACATGCAGATCTTTGGTCATTATTTATGTTGACTCTAAAGTTTCTTCTCACCCATTATGCGGCAGCTGAGAGACTGTCAGAAATTCACATCCTCTTGACTGAGGATCCAGCCTTGAAATAACTACATTCTCAGGTTGGGTTCATGGAAGGTTATCTTGGCTCAGGGAAGAATGTTACCTTTCATAATAGGTTCCTTCAAACACATTTTAAGGATGTGTTCAAAATCAAATTTCTCTTCCCACAAAATTTTGAACCTTCACTTCTTAAGTGAAAGGTGATCATTCACTTTGGATCTTTTTCTTGATTATTAATTGCCCTTACCTCTTTGAAAATGCTGCTTTCTTTTTGGCAAACCAGACACAGTCATCTCCTTGGCTTGAGTATTCGCAAACTGTTAATCAGTTTATCACCAACTGATACACTTCTCTTCCTACCTGATCAAAACCAAAAATACTTCTGAAAGTCAGTGTGTATTATCTCTTTAATCAGAAGGTTTTATTTCGTGTAAGGCTTCATCCATGTTTTATACAAACATACCAATGGACTATGTCACATCTGTCTATCAGATATGATCACTGGACCAGACGCAACTGAGCTCTACCCCATGGGGTAAGTCAGGCATGGGATGTCTGAAGAGTATCCCCAGCTGACGGCTACATTCGTAGCACAGGGTTTGATTCACTTTTGGTCCATGATGCAGCTAACTGGGGTCAGTGCTGCATGCAGCCTCTCATGTAGCGCTTCTCAGACATTGCAGCAGCACCCTAAGGCCACTGCAGGAACAGACAAGTCCTCTGGGCACAGGCTACCTTTGCTGGAGTCCCAGAATTTGCTGAGCAGATGTCCAGGCCCTCATAGCTGAGGGGACAGCAGAGATGCCCAGATAGGACAAGGAGCATGGGTGACAGGCCACAAAACTCACTCCAAGAGATGGAGTTGAAGCACTTGAGGATTGTGTGAGATTTTTTGTTTGGGAATTTTCATTTTGTTTTTTCCCTACAGGCTTGGGAGTCATGAGATATGAGAAGTGCCCATAAGACTAAAAAGCAGCTAGATGGTTTTCATATATATTTCATTTGTTGAGGGTGAGTTTGATGCAGCAGAACTTTATTCCAGGATTGTCTCCAAAGGACGAACAATATTATGTGAACAGAAGGCAGGTAAAACAACACGTATTTAAGTGACGTATGGGACTGAGCAGGGCAAAGAAACAGGGCATTTCCTCCTGAACAATCTGTTGGTGCAGGGATTTCCATCAGGTGTTCAGAGTTGGTTGCAATATGGAAGACTGGCTAATCTTCTGGAAAGACATTTGGAACAGGACCATATGGAGCTGTTTTCATTGCTGCATTGGGAAAAAATAGCAATAGAGCAGAGAAAGGAGAAGCCAGAGCTAACAACACACATTACAGAAGCAGAGGCAAGCCATATAGAGTCTTTTGAAGAATGGGCTTTTAACCTGTGATTGAATTTAGACAAGATTTAACTGATGGACAGGAGACAGTGGAGTGAAGCATGACTTGTGGCTGTTGAAAATGACAGCAAAAGTGCATTTCAGTTTCAATGAAGAGCGCTGTGTTTTAGACAGCTTATAAACGTTCACACTGCTGTGCCAGACGCAGGTTTGGAAATGAAGATTAAGTTTGTGCCATGGAAAAGGGCAAGTAGGATGATAAGGAGTAGATGAAAAGGGCAAGGAAGAAGCACTAATCCCTGGGCAGAAGGATGAGGTAGTTTGGGGAGCCAGAACTTTCCCAGTTAATCTGTATGAACTTGAGGCTCTGTTTCAGGATGACAGTATTTCTAGCAGAGCTGTCCTTGAGGGGGATCCGGGAGTACTGAAACAGCCAAGAATTTAAAATCAGTAAAGGGTTGGAAAGAAATGGCCTATAAAAAAATAATAAATGAGGTGGCTACAAAGAGGATTATGGGTCCCTTTACTCCTCTAGGACAGATATTGACAAAAGGATGTGATGAATTCAGAATGATCCATTCAGCCCCTCTCTTATCCTCTCAGAGTGTCCATAAATGATCGTGGCGACCCTCGATTAGTTCTTTGATACACATTTTCCTTGACCTAGCAGTATCAGTCATTCTTCCCCACAGCCTTGTAACATGGCTTGCAAATTGTAACACCAAATTGGTATTTCAGCTATTACCAGCTCACCATCATGATTTCAATTTGCTGGGATTCAAGATCCAGGGACAGTATTTCTTCAAGAAAGCAATGTCAATAGGTTGCTCGGTGGCCAGTACAGCCTCTGGTAATTCATCAAAATGCAGTACAGGCAGTGAAATGGGAAGTGGAAAGCCTCTCGCAGCTTACTGTCCTCAGGACTTTGCTGCAAAGGGATGGAAGAAAGGACAGCAGTACACAACAACGTGGTAGCGGACTGTGGTAGCAGGGAGGTAAGAAGTCCCTATGGCCACATAAAAGGACAGAGAGTTTCTGCGCAGAAGCTGCCTTGGGAAGGTAAACAAGCTAGATGCTTGTATAGGACCAACCCATGCTGCCACAGGAGGAGCAGACAGAAATCAGAAGGACAAGGAGGCCAAGAAGGATCATTCAAACAATTGCAGGTGTTGCTGAGGAACACCTAGATCTTGTATGCATAGTGGTAGTGATTGCACAAAGGCACGGTACACTAACCACTGCAAAATTTGATGGTCATATGCAAAGGAGGCTTGTCTGTTAATGAGCAACATGATTCACCATAACATAAACTTGTAACGAGTCTGTGGTGCAGTGCCAATGTTATTACAGCTTGTTCCAAATAAGGACATAGCAGGCCTCAGTAAACGTATCTGAGGCAATTCATTTCAATTTCAGGACAACACATTTGTTTGGGAAACAAGCTCCTCAACTAGTGGATTGCTCAGGGCAACACCTTTGCGCCTATGGATCCTGAGTAAGGGTCAAGTCAAGGGATGCAGGCCTGTTTTGCACCAAATATATGGAGGGCCTATGAAAGCACATTCTGAGGAGTTTTTGAGGTTGTCAGGGAAGGTAAGTCTGGAGGAAAATGGCCTCTGCAATGCACATGTAGCACAATATGGATTTCCTCATCGAGCAGAGCCTGGCAACATCCACTAGAGAAGGTCAGTCCATAGCCATTGCTCAGAGTACAGGGCTGATGGATTCTATGGAACAGTGTAGGAGTCCCAGCTCACAAGTTGGGACTGAGAGATGGTCAGGCCTGGATTTCTTGGAAACAAGTGGAGAGAATACAGGCCTCATACTTATGGGCAGTTACAGAGCTTCACTCATTAGGCTAGACAGACCTTTGTCTTCACACATGGCTATTAGTTATGTAGCATGTGATGCATACTAAAGTATGCATTATTGTTCTTTTGGAGTTTTGAGAAGAAACTGAAGTGATTCCTGATACGAGAGTCTGACTGGTCTATCCATACCTGCTATAAATGCAACAAATACACCTCTACATATTCTATTCTTTTTTTAAATATAAAAATCTGTTTACACACAGTTTGATGACATATCCACACTGCATTTAGCTCTTCACCTTGTATAGTACTTCTGTTGTATTTTATTAGATATAGCTGCGTATGTGTATATACATAGTATCTAATCACATCTTTATACATTATAATATATTATACTATGTGCAGGGATGGAATTAGTGAAGCTAAAGCTTAGTTGGAATGAGAAACTAGTACGGCTAGGAAGGTCTGTTAAGAAGGACTTCTGTAAGTACACGGGCAGCAAAATGAAGGCTAGGGAAAACTTAGATCTGCTGTAGGTCCCTACCTAGGGGACCTAGTGACAAAGGATATGGAGAAGGTGAGGTACTCAGTGCTTTTTTGCCTCAGTTTTTACTGGTATGTTCTTCCCTCAGGTGTACCAGGAACCTAGTAACAGTCTGGAACTGAAGCATTACTCATGGTAGAGGGTAACTAGCAGAGTTAGGGATCACTTAAGCCAGCTGGACATAGAAGACTGGATGGGGTGCATTCAACTGTGCTGGGACAGCTGGCTGCTGCCATTGCAAGATCTCTATCACTTTTGAAAGGTCATGGCAATCACAAATACATTTCTGAAGACTGGGGAAGGCAAAAGTCACATCCCTCTTCAAGAGGGGAAAGAAGGAAGATCTGGATGAAATACAGGCCCGTCAGCCATGCATGGAAAGGTTGAGGAACAAATTTTCCTGGAAGCCATTGAGGACTGTAGGGTTGACTGTTACAGGTCCTAAATAGCTGCCATTAACACAAGCTCATCACAGGTCAGCACCTTTTAGTACCTGACAGGGTGGTTGTCTCCGAGCTTAGGCACAAGCAGCCACTCTTAAAACATGAGTGAAGTTGGTACTCAGCTTCCCACTGTACAGCATTGTGGTGGGTTGACCTGGGCCAACAGCCAAGCACCCCTACACAGCTGTTCACTGCCTCCCTTTCTCCCACTCACTGGGCAGCACAGAGTGGGAAAAAGAGAAAGCCTTGATGCTGTGCAAGCACTGCTCAGCAACAGCCAAAACACTGCTGTGTTATGAACACTGTTTTCGTCACAAATCCAAAACACAGCACCGTAAGGGCTGCTATGACAAGAATTACCTCCATCCCAGCCAGACCCAGTACAAGCATGAAAAACCTTCTAATGATATTTTGATAAACGCTTAACACAGGATAATTGTTGAACATAAAACTAGACTTCTGTGAAAAGTATAAAAATTGTAATAATTGTAATAATTGTAAAATAAATCAATTTAAATTATGTAGTCTGGACAAGTGGAAAAAAATGAATACTGGTAAACAAACTGAATTTTTGTGCAAAGAAAAATAAAATATAGATGCATACTTTAAAAATGTCTTATAACCTTTAGCTCTCAGCCAGCAAGTATTTTGAAAATATACTCATTAAAACTGACATAATTCTGGAACACAACTGAAAAGCAAAACAGCCCTTCCACCATCGTTCAAATGCTGCAATTTCCTAAGGAGAGGTCATAAGACTTCCCAACCCTAAAGAATGCTGATACTTTGCATTCTTTTCATGTAAGAAGAAAGAGGACTGGAGAGATAACAGGAGAAAGAATGGGTTAGCCTTATACCCTTGAGCTGTGATGAAATACCAGTCTACTTACATTTAATTATGTTCAGTTTATAACAAAGCATTCAGCAGAAAACATCAATAAGAATGTTGACACACTCAGACTCCTTTTAATAAGAATGAAGAAGAATTACAGTTGGAAATCTGGCATCTAGAATTCAACTGAAAAGGGATTTTTGCTGTTTAGCAATTAGTTCTCTCTGTAACATGAAGTAGTATTTCTAAAGGAAAATTATTGGGTAGATTTACAACTGAGCTATGTGTTAAGATCAGTTCAAAGATTAAAAAATGACTACATTACTCTAGACAAAGACACATTTGGACTAAATATACACCACAATATATAATTTCTTGTTGTCTATTACTTAATGTTCTCTGGAAGGAACATAAATAAAAAATGCATAGAGTAAAGACCTAAACTTTGCAATTGATACATTTGCTGCAAAGTTAACAGAAATCTTAGGTCAACTACCAAAGGTCTGAAACTAAGGCACTAAGGCTCTTCCAGGAGAAAAAGTGGGTTTTAGAATAAGTCTGGCTATCTTTTGGAAGGATAAAGAGGCGTCAGGTAAAGCCTATGCCAGGTACTGTTGCTGTGGGAAGCTGAATACCAACTTCACTCGTGTTTTAAGAGTGGCTGCTTGTGCCTAAGCTCGGAGACAACCACCCTGTCAGATACTGAAATGTGCTGACCTATGATGAGCTTGTGTTAATGGCAGCTGTTTAGCACCTGTTAACAGTCAACCCTACCGTCTCAAATGGTTATTTCCTAGAAGCTAGGGCCAACTCTCCATACTTGGGTACATGCAAAACTCCCTCTGAAGCCAGGAACAATTTCTATGAAAGAATAGAAAGAACCTGAAGATATTGAAATCAATGAAGTTTGGTATGGATGTGGTATCTGACCCTAAATATGAAATATGGACGCTAAGCAACCATCACTTCTGTAATGAGTGCTTACTGCAAGGCTTGCAGTCAGCCAGGTTCTCCATTCCCATCACAACCACAAAATCCCCCAATGTTCTGATGTTAACTGGTTTTAGACATAAAATGTAGAAACCCCCCCACCAAATTCAATGTGCTTGGAAACACTAAGAATTTAAATTAGCTTGACTTTTTTTCATTTTTACTTTTGAACCAACATTAATTCTTTCCTTTATTGAAATAGCACAGCTTCCACGGGTGCAAATCAGTTGCAATCTCAAAGAGAGAATGGGATGGGAAACAGAGGAACAGAGAAGTGGTAAGACCCAAAGCCAAGTACAACAACTAATTCTCTTGAGCCTCATTTGGGAGCCATACCAGTAGCTTCCAGGAGTGATTGCAGTCCTCATTTCCACTGGCAATGAAGCTTCCATGTGACTCCAAAAACCCAAGGGGCTGTGCACACTCACACTTGTGTGGAGGGAAGCCTTGTTGTCTACAGAGCTAGAGGAACAAGACCCTCTCTAAATGGGCAGCAGTAATGTGTCCATTATCTATAATGATAAAATATGCAATTTCTTTAGTAAGTCCCAGACTAATGAGACCTAATGGAGAGAGGACTGTGCCTCAAGAGGCCTGGCTTCTGTTTTCATCTCTGCTGCTAGTTTGGCTTTGGCAATGTATTTTTACCTCTCTGTACTTCCATTTACCCATTGTAAGGCAAGGGCTAATGAAAATGATGGACTTTATGCAGAATGTTGAGATCTTTGGATGAAAAAACTCCAAAGGATCACTTTTACATTCCCTGTTGCACTAGACATCTTCCTTCCTCCCTCCCTCTCTCCCTCCCTTCCTACTTTCCTTCTTTTTTCCTTTTTCCCTCTCTTTCTTCTTCCCTCTGTCCTCCTCCCTCCTTCCTCCTTTCCTTCCTTCGAATCTGTAAATGGCTTTATTAATCCTCCGTATCAGAATACTGTATTATCACTTTGAGTATTATCACTGTGAGTATTGTCCTAAGGCAGAATTGAATTGCACTGAATCAGAGGAAGAATGAATAGTGACATCTTGTAGCGCAAAGTCTGTGTAAAGTCACAGAGGTTCATTCACTTTATTTTGCTTTATTTTCCTTCTAGTATATAGTGGTAGAGACATTTATAAAGATTTTAATGAAAAGCACTAAATTTTAGCTTAATGTAAGGCTGTATTGTGATAGTGGTTTCCATTTGGGTTTTCCTTAAAGGCAGAATTCTCCTGTGAAGTCAATATAAATTTCTACTTCAGCCAAATGACAAATAACAACCTGTAACTGTTCTTGGAAGAAAAGAAACTTAGTACAAACTATGTCACTCTAGCGTGCACTGTGTCTAAAACTTAACAGCTAAAATAATATTGGAAACCACAGTGGGGAGAAGCAAATGTAAAAAGTAGTAATTGCATCTAAGATTACTATTAACAGAAAAACAGAATGCTTTTGTGAAAAAGGCATACAGAGCAACTTCTTCACTTGCGGGAAACCTCCTGAATTTGATTCACATCTCAGCAGTAATCCATCATACTGAGAAATTGCTTTTTGTGCTGATTTAATGTCTGATAACAGCTCAAAACTCTGAACTTTATGACAATATGACGCAAGAGTGGCAATGTAAGGTTTCAACATTTCTTTATGAAAACATCACTTTTCTGATGAGATAGCCCTGTTGTACAAATTTTAGCAGAAACATTTCCAAGGAAATTTAATAAAACAGTAAGATAAAAGAACATTTGAGTTTTACAATTACATTATGATTCAATTCAGTAAGTTTTAACACTCAACAGATTTATATGTTTGCCCCGGTGGGAACTTATTCTAATTCTAAAGAAAAAAATGAATTATATAGGTTTTCCTGGAAAACTGAATCAGTAAATCCAGCAAATAAATTTGTGTTCCTTGTCAGAGTAACAGTGCAGTTAGAGTAACAGTGCAGTTAGAGTAACAGCACAGAATCAATCATATCATCAAGATATGGAGAAACCAGCAAAAACTGTCAACCCAAGTGCCTTTACTCATTAAGTCAACGCAACAACAGTCAGTAAGGGAAGAGTGGAAAATGGATACTAAAGCACATTACTTTCTTGCCCCAAATTTGTTTACTTGTTTTCTTACACAAACTGTTTTCCCAGATCTTCACATTATAACAAAATCACCTTTTTGGATGGCGGCCCGCACAATCTCTGAAGACTTCCTGTCAAACCATAGCCTTAAAAACTGCACCCTTTCCTTAATCCAGAGTAGCAGTGGACAGAACAGAAATGACCATTATTTGGCTTTTGATAAAGTCTCTATATATTTCCATGGAAGTAGAAAAGCAGGGAACTTACCATCTTGTGACTGCATCAGATGGTAAACCCATTGTTTTAAGTAGTGGGTAGCAACATATACAAGTAAATATCTGCAAACTCAACAAGTCAAAGTGAAGGATCAAACCCCAAAGAAAACCTTTTAGTTTGTCTATCATTTCTCAGAAACTTACCATGCTACCCTAAAAATGTGACAAAGGATTAGAATTACGTGAAGAACTGATATTTTTATTAACTGGCTGGAAAAAAAAGAGACAAATCATTTAGTTTCTCAGTGGTTTTTAATCTTTAAAAATAGCAAAATCTTAAAACATGCTGACGAAAAAAAACAGCCCAACTTTCAAAACAACTGATTATTTTCAGGAGAAACTATTTTGGATGCATTATCAAAACCAGCCAGTAGTTTTCATTGACTTTATGCTTATCTATAAATTTGGCAAAAAACTACTCACTGAGAGAGTTTTGCCCACCCTATAGCTAAATACAGAGCAGTTTATTCTGCTCCCCAGGATTTACAGCATGCATGTGCGTACGTGTGCTGGAAATGATGGCAGAAGTCAAGAGGCAAAACATTTAGTTGCTTTTTAAGTGCTGAGTGGCCCTAGGTTGAATTATTATAATTTCCCCCTAACTTGAACCCAGAAACGGCTTTTCTATGTTTCAGTATTTTCAGAAAGAACACAAAGCTTGCTGCAGGCCCCAGTGAAAGCACCAAAATTGCAGCCATCTGTTAAGTACTGGGGAGTATTTTCAAGAGAGACATAAATGGTGTTCTAATCATAGTTCAACAGAGTGCCTATTTTCAAAATAGAATGCTTATTGAACATACTTTGGGCTATAAAGCACAAAAATAAGAACCTAGTATTACTGTCAGAAGTGCTGTGAAGGGCCAACCGCAACTAAAAATAGTTTTTGTATGCAAGCTTTTTTTTTCCCTCTATAATCTCTTCACATGTTTTTTTAACCTAGCCTTTAGGATCTGTAAAGGGCTCTTTTCCTACTTTTGGTTGTTCGTTTTGTTTTTTTTTTATGTGGGAGCTGGGTTTCACTTGCACTGTCACCACAAAAGACATAGCTTCTTTCTGCTTGCTATTTTAGCTAAAATCAGTAGTAGCTGGAGAGTACTCTTTCTCGGTTGCGCCGGATAATGTCACAGATACTTGAGATGTCTATCATGAGCTCTTACCTATTAATTGAATAGGTGTGCTGTGGAATCCTTCACAAAAACGCTCTTACTCTAAAACATCCACTGGTCTTCAAAACACATTAAAACATGAAATAAAAATATTCTAAGCAGCCTGATTTATCTACTCTTCCCTCATGGTGCTGCTGCATTTCAGTGCTCTGTCTTGTGATGCTGTCGTTCACTAGTTTTCCAGCAGAGACTTGCCTTTGCTACACTCTCTGGGAAAGGGGTGTCAGCACCAGGCGCGGCTGACTTGGCAAAGGAAGTTACTCCACAGCCAACTTTCTGTAAAAACTCTGCCTGTTTTCCTCCGAAGTTTCCCACAGTTGCTCCCATTCGTGCATGCTGGTACAAACAACGGGACTGCTGGAAAAGACAAAGTGACCGAAAACTCGTGGCATTTTAATGCCTGTCACCTACCTCTGTATTTCTTGTACATTGGCATAATTGAGAAGGACGTTGCTACAGTCACCGCTGCTAGCTGGAGAAACGCATGTTGCCTTACATCTGCCAAAGAAACAATCACTCTGTTTCACAAAAGTGAAATCTCACCACCTTTACAGCATCTCCTCATGTAGGTGCTCGGTTTTACAAATCTCTGGTTTTTGTTTTTTTTTAATTTGGGATTTTTGTCTCCTTTTTGCTTTTCTTGCAACATTTTAAAAATGATAATGGAATAAATAACTGAAAACAAAATTCTATCCTATGGTATCATACTGACACCTATATAATTCTTCTGCAAGCACAGAAGCTTAGCATTTGCACAGGCCCCTGTCGCTTGAGGAAACGAGTAATTGTATGTACCGACAAGTATAGCGAGGTCTGAGAACCTCCAGGCTCTGGAAAGCAGCCAAGATCCTTCCCTCTCCCTCCCGCAAGCCTGACCGCCTGCATGCTCACTCCTGTCTGACCTGCCTTCGGTCTGTCCTCCCTCCCTCCGGGCTTCTCATCGTCCTCTCACCCAACCAGTCCTGGCTTCCACTTCATTGCCTGAGGAAAGATGTTTCCCATCTCCCACCATGGCACTCACTCTGCTTCCGCAATTCTCATGTCACCTCTCCACTGTCCCCTACTCAACTGTGTGTCTTTGTCTCCTTGTCCACTCGGGCCAAGTCCTCCTGCGCCTTGGTTTCTCCTGTTTCCATCTCTCTTCCCCTCTTCCAGTCCTTGTTCCTTCTGCACCAGAACAGTTTGCCTTGGGATCCCAGCCTCCAAACCTGATGCACAGCTGCATTTGCAGGAAATACCCCGTTTCAGCCCAGCGTTTCTGAGACATACTCAAGACGGATGTTGTATTTTAGCCGTGAAGCCACAGCAAGCCTTCATACAAGTACTTGTGTTAATGGCAACATGCAAAGTCTTGTAACGCTAAGAGATGTTGCCAGCTTTGACAAGAACAGCCAAAGCACATCTTTGATGTAATTCTTCCTCCCAGTGCACCTCCACATACCAAATCTTTGCACTGAAATACAGAATTATGACTGATTCTTAGAGAAAAAACATTAACTTGTGGGGTTTTTAATGTCATAAAGCACATTTTCTTTAATTTTGAATCTGTAAGAGCTGGTTTAGATTAAACCTGCAACAGCAAAATTTCATACTGACTCCAGTAACCAGCACAGGGAAATCTAAACTGGGAAAACCAAGACTAACTGAAAATAGAGTCTTTTAATTTGAATCCAGAGGACAGTAGACAAAGAAGCATTAAAATCTCCATTTAGGAGATAATTCTGCCCTAGGAAAAAATTATAATCTGAATAGACTTTGACAGAGACTGGAAAGGGAATTGGAGTCATTTGTGTTAGGCTACACAGAAGGTGACAGAGCTGAAAATATAACCTGAGACTCCAAAGTGCCCTATGTTTAAGAAATTGAAATTACCCAGCAGCAAAACGCAAGAACTTAGTTACAGCGTTTTTATAACATTTGTTCATGCAGGCTGTTAAGGATACTATGATGTGACTATATTTTGGACTGTTGTCAAAAAACCCCTGTATATTTACCCATCACTTATATTTTGACAACGGTAATAAAATTGTAACAAAGAGTGACAGCAAATAGCTAAAATATTACTACACTAATTTCCTTATACCATACCTGGGATGCGGTATTACTACAGCACTTTTGGGGGGTTCAGCTTCCAACCATCATACACTGATTTTTTTGGGGGACTCGCTTTCCTTATGTCAAATTACAAAAGAAAACCGGAACAGCCGGTAGGGTTTACACTTTGCTGCTAATGTAATTAATTTAGGTATCGTGCTCCATGCTTTTCCACATCACTTGGAAACTGTAAGTGAAGCATTTCAAAAATTTCTTAAACCGGTGTGAATCAGCACTGCAATTTCAAAGAGAAAGGTAATGAGACCTGAAGCGCAGGCAAGATGAGCGCTACACACGCCACACATAGGTGGTTTGGCAGAACAAAACAAAGGGGAAGATGCAAATTGCCAATTAGTCACTAACGAGAAGTATTAATTTGAAGCATACAAGCACGTAATTTGGAATCGTGTTAACTGCCTGTGCCGTTTTCTCGTAGCAATTATGTAAAAAGGTGTATTACCCTCTGAAACTGCATACGCTACCCAAACGGGACTTTAAAACCAGTCTGTCGCAGGAACCCGTTACATAAAGCAAGATGAAATTCATGTCGCTCGGGGGGGGGTGTGTGTAAAAACAACAAGGCAAGGCAGGCTTCGGCAGCGCAGCAGTTTCGCAATGCTGCCTCCACAGTTAGCGGCAAAAAGGATCACGAGAAGAGAAATTAAAAAAAAAAAACAAAACCCGCAAACGCTAGGTAAACAAACAGAGCAATAACAGAAATAGACTAAAACAGAAAGCAGCAGCCCTTGCTGAGAGAATGGCTGCCAGCCTCGCCGCCCTCCGGCTNTCGGTGGGCGCGTCCTGGCGGCGGCGCCCGGCGGCCACGTTGACAGGGCGGGAGCGGGGCCGCGCCGCGCAGCGCCGGGCAGGCTGGGCCCTGGCTGTTGCTCGTTGCTCGGGGTGCGGGTGTCCGGTGCGGGAGCGGGGCCGCTGCCACAGTAAAAATGTCTTCGCCTCCCAAAGAGA
>VYZW01057002.1:27511-39352 GCA_013401315.1 Balaeniceps rex | reverse complement strand
TTGAGAACTTCTTGCTTTTCTTCCTCCTCTTCTCAGGACAGAGGTAGTGTTGGAGAAAGAAGGAAGGTGCTTATTTACTTAGAAAGCTATAGAATTAGAGAAAAGGCTATAATTCTTCATAACTGTCTGTGGTTAAGAGACAATGAACTATGGGATGAAATTATTTCTATTAGGTGGAATGGATTTCCTCCAAAATAGGATGCAAAAGAGCTGCTGCTCTGTATGCAATTTTAATTCCACATGATAGATGGGCAACAGGTAGTGTTGCCCATCAAAATAAGTTTGAACTTGTGGATTAAGTTGAGTTAACATCAATAAGTGTTTTTCATGGATAGTTAGTAAATTACAAATTTTGTTTCTATTTCATTTCAGATTCATAGGATTGTTTCCCCCCTCTTCTCCATTTCTCATAAGTTTTCTTTATAAACAGGTAAATCCTTTAGACAACGGTGAAGCAGAAAGGCAAGAAAAACTTTTATTTGGCCTATTCAGATGATGCTTGTCTCTTGGGAGTGGACTGCTAACTGTATGAAAGACTCATAGAAGTTAGATGCTGAAGCTATTTTCTGGTAAAGTTCATTCAAATATCTCAGATTTTTCATGTTGCTTAGCATACTCTTTTTTTTATATAGTATATAAATAACAATATTTAATACGTACAGTCCTAAATTGAGTTCCTGAGGAAATCCACTAGTATTCGGTCGTGAACTAGTAACCTGTGAAAAACAACATTGTCTCCCACTTAGTTGATCCACTGTATTGGTTCCAAGACATTTTAGTAATTTCCATTCTCTCTGATTTAAATAATGATTTCCTATATATTATAATTCCAAATACTTTACAGAAGCTCAAATAAATAACATCTCTCTAATGCCTCTTCTCTAAACAATCTAATAAAAAAATACATTTGTTGTGACAATCTGAAATTAATTAAAGATCTAATTTAAATATATGGACAGGGAATAAAGAATTTTTGGAACATTGAAAGATGCTGAGTAAAACCATCAGGCCAAAACCAAAAATATATGAATCCTTTGAGGCATGTGCTTGGACATTTTCCTCAGAAACTCTTTGGTAGTATTTTGAGCTATTACAGACTCTTTCAAGCAGTACTGAATGAATAGAAATTTTCTTAGAAGTACATGCAGCTACTACAGCATAAGGTCTAACTAATAATTTAAGTTTTTAGTATAAGTTCTTTAGGAGACTTTACACTGAATGCCCTACATAACAATAGTGTTATAGTTTTCAGTTATTTCACCAAAAATGATATCTAAAATCCTACTATATCTACTCTAAGCTAGGCATAAAAACAGAGACTAAAAACTTGTAATGAGTGCAATAATAGTTAAACCTGAAACACCTGCAGAGTCAAATTCATAGATAATAGTCTGGAAGCAACTATTAGTGAAAAATATAATACTCATGGAAATGGAATATTTTGGAAATATCCAGGGTGCCACTGAAGTAGAAAACCATGAACGTGGCAAGTTTAGTGAATCCTGTCATCTGTTTCATAATAACAATAAACATAAAAAAAAAATCCCTTAAAAATCACTGTGTGGCAGGATACAATTAGTAAAACTTTAAGTACAGGAAGGGCAAGATTGTGTCTTTTAGTCATCACCTTGTGAGTAGATTCATGGCATTGAATTTCAACAAATGGTTCAATATGCGTGAGAGTGGTGGGGTCAGTCCCTAAGTGAATAATGCCTATATTGTTGAGGAGAAACAGAACCTTTCCTTGAATACAAAATAAGTCCTTTTGCTTTATCTCAAAGACAAATATTGAATGTTGCTCTGTAATGCATATGTAATAAACTTGCAGTGTTTATAAAGTGATACAGTTCTTTCTCAGGATTATGATGAAACACTTTCATTCAGTACCAAGTCTGGGGAACATTTAACAGCCTCTATCAGGATTATTTTTTTTACATTATCAAGTCCACATAACATGCAAACAACGGTATTAAAAGACCTGCATGAGAGGCACTCTGGGATATTAATATTTATCTTCAATTAATATTTTACCAGACTAGATATTTCAGAAGACTGAAAAGAAAGTATTGTGCTAATATTTAAAAGTGATAAATGGAATAGCAGAGGTAATTGAGTTTTTTCTGCCTAACACCAGACGACGTAATCACAGCAGCTTTGCAGGTTTTCATTCTTAAAAAGCAAGGCGAAGTGATAAAACAAAACTTTAATTATTATGAACCTAAGGATATTTTTCATTCAATATCTGTGGAAAACAGATTAGTATTAACATTGTATATATAGAATTACTGGTTTGATGAAAGTATAGGGTGTGAGAGCATTTTGCTGTATTGACGCATTTCTGAAAGGTACTCATGTCAGTTCATATCAGAAATCAAAAGAATGCCAATTTAGCATGGCTCTTACTATGACAAATTGCCTGCTAAGAGTGAAAGTGCAACTATAGTGAAGGAATCAACAAGTGGTTCTAGTAGACTGCCATGTGACCTTGTTCTTGTACCTGAGGTCTATAACGTTTCTATCAGTGAGCAGGTACAAATATAATTGATCAAATGTTTAGTGGGTTGAAATGTAGATAAACATAGAAATATATAGATAAATATTAAATATAAATGTATATATAAATATTGAAATGTAGATAATGTAACAAAGAAGACAAATTACTAATCCAGAATAATCTAGATTGTTTTTTAGTATAAATTACAGAGAATCTTTTTACAGGAAGATGACACTCTAAAGTGAGAAGCAACAACTGTATAAAACAGTGGGGGTCGAAGTTGTTAATTGGATAAATGTCATTTTTCACTGTAACAGTGGTCAAAGAGCTGTGAGCAATGTGAACATGTAAGCAGTGTGAGCATTGCTTATATAAAAACAGTATTCTGTTTGTTTCAAACATTTAAGGTGGAAACGTAATTTCAATTTACGAAGGAAGCTGGTATTTTACAGCAGGATTAAAAAAGGATGACAAATCTGATTAAATGGCTGTAAAATGTAAGACTTAGATATTCAATGAGCTTGGTCAGATTAACACATTAAACAACTCTTCTGAGGAGAGGGATAAAGAACATTTAATCATATATCCTAAATATTAGATGAGGAACAGATCTTTGCCGAGCATTTCTAACCTAGCATTCAAAGGTAAGAAAGATCAAGTAGCTGGAAATTTTCAGCTGAGTTCACATAAGTAATAAGTAAAGTATTCGTAAATGATGTATTCTGTCGGATTATTTTTTTAAAACCTTTTTGATATTTCAAAATTGGAGAACAGAGTGACAAAGGTAGGTGGGAAGCCCAAGTAGTACCCTGTCCCAGATGCTCCCAGGCCCATCACAAGAGCCATAGAGCAATCCATAGACAGGTCCATCACAAGCGCAGAGGAACACAGAAGCACAAAGGCAAGAATGTTGCAACCAAACGTAGGACTCAGGAGAAGAGATACCCTATTCAGGGCCTTCACGGCATTTTTCTCAGAAGTGGCTTAGCCCTTGTATCCAGGTGTGAAATAGAACATGAATAGAGAAGCTCTCTGCAGGAGATTTCATACTGCTTGTGAGTCACTGCCTAGGGCTAGGGAATGCATTATGGGATGCAGGGAAAGAGCGGGATTGTAGAAGATTTATAATGGTATGTTTTGGCGATGAACCAAAGGCCAAAAGGGATGTATCTATTGATTTGGGAATCATAGAACCATAGAATCATTTGGTTGGAAAAGACCTTTGAGACCATCGAGTCCACCTGTACCTGTCCACTACTAAACCATGCCCCTAAGTGCCTTGTCTACCCATCTTTTAAATACCTTCAGGGATGGTGACTCGACCACTTCCCTGGGCAGCCTGTTCCAATACTTGACAACCTTCTCCGTGAAGAAGTTTTTCCTAATATCCAATCTAAACCTCCCCTGGCGCAACTTGAAGCCATTTCCTCTCATCCTATCACTTGCTGCTTGGGAGAAGAGACTGACACCCACCTTGCTACAGCCTCCTTTCAGGTAGTTGTAGAGAGCGATAAGGTCTCCCCTCAGCCTCCTCTTCTCCAGGCTAAACAAACCCAGTTCCCTCAGCCACTTCTCATAAGACTTGTGCTCTAGACCCTTCACCAGTTTTGTTGCTGTTCTTTGGACACGCTCCAGCAACTCAATGTCCTTCTTGTACTGAAGGGCCCAAAACTGAACACAGTACTCGAGGTGTGGCCTCACCAGTGCTGAGTACAGGGGCATGATCACTTCCGTGGTCCTGCTGGCCACACTATTCCTGATACAAGCCAGGGTGCCCATTGGCCTTCTTGGCCACCTGGGCACACTGCTGGCTCATATTCAGTCGACTGTCGACCAACACCCCCAGATCCCTCTCTGCCAAGCAGCTTTCCAGCCGCTCATCCCCAAGCCTGTAGCGTTGCATGGGGTTGTTGTGGCCCAAGTGCAGGACTCAGAACTTGGTCTTGTTGAACCTCATACAATTGGTCACAGCCCATTGGTCCAGCCTGTCCAGGTGCCTCTGTAGAGCCTTCCTACTCTCAAGCAGATCAACACTTCCACCCAGCTTAGCGTCATCTGCAAACTTGCTGAGGGTACACTCGATCCCCTTGTCCAGGTCATTGATAAAGATGTCAAACAGAACCGGCCCCAACACTGAGCCCTGGGGAACACCACTTGTGACCGTCCTCCAACTGGGTTTAACTCCATTCACCACCACCCTTTGGGCCTGGCCATCCAGCCAGTTTTTAATCCAGCCACAACAGTGGAAAACCAGGGATAACCAGGGCCATTTGCGTGTAAACTGTGCGAGGTGCCCATCCGTCTGTTGTGCCAACACTGGATTAAGTGTGGGTCTGAGTGCCAGCTACTGCAGGCTGGGACTGCAGGCTAGAGGGCCCATGTGCATAGGTGCCAGCAAGTGGAGAGACTGAAGTGAGTGAAACAAATTGACCTTCACAGAGCTGGGAGCTGGGGTCAGAGAGTGTCTGTGATGTCAGCAACTGCAGTGAGTGGGGGTCTGTACCAGGTGTGTGAGCACTAGCAAAGATTAAGCTGGTGAGTAGGTGGAGCGGCCCAGGAGACAGGTGTGTGTTCATGTCTCTAAGGGTGAGACCATGGGAAGGGTTGGCTGCTGGGGACACCAAGGGAGTCCCAGCCAACTGCTATAGACCTCTGTTCTTGTGCCTGTGTGTGAGATGGTATGCATCAACAACTGGAGTGGGGCTGTAGCCTCAGGGCCTCTTATGTACCCACAACTTGAAACACTGGGATCCATGGGTCAGATACTAGGCAGACTCTCTTAAGACCAGTTGCTTGAAGGATCCACATTGTACTTATCTGTATTTATTTTCAGTAACAGAACTCCATCCTGGCAAAAAGAGCAGGAGACAGGATGAGGCTCTTCATGCTGTTTGTGTCTGTGTCTCTGACAAGATCTGCAGGCAAGGACGGAGCATTGAATGGCTCAGCTATGAAGAAGGCTACACACTTGGCTGCACTGGGGTAGAAGTCTGAGTTAGCCATGGTCAGTGCAACTGCACTGCAACTGTGGAAAATTATCATCAGCAAACCTTGACACCCTGATGAGAAGAGCTGAGAAGCCCTAAATTGTCTTTGTGTGGCTGCAGTGTGATGAGAAACTTTTCGAGAAATAATCAGAGAGGCGGCTCATAGGTAGGAGCAGGAATGTCCATATCATTATGCAGCCCTGATTTGGGATCAAGGCTGTGTGTGTGTCAATCAATTTTCTAACTAAACTCTTTAGCTTGAATAAACATTAATGAATCTTGTCTTGACTAGCCTGGAATCCAGTCAACCCCTGATGCTTCAACACTGTGGCATGTCACAGTGTGTCTGTAACATGCGTGGCTGGCTGTGAATATATGTTTTTTTACTGGGTTTACTACCAAGGTTTCAACCCTGCGCAGGTGGCTGCAGGTGTGGAAGATGCCAGTGTCTGCCCTGTGCAGCACGCTGCCAGTTCCAGCTGGCTCCAATGCATCGACCATGGCACAGCTGAACCCTTTAGTGAAGCTGGTGATGTCTCTTTGAAAATTTCAGAAAGGGTAAAAATGTGCAGCAGAGTGCAAGAGAGAGGAGTGATAAATATGTGACAGAAACAACACAGCAGACACCAAAGTCGGTGAAGAAGGAGGGGGAGGAGGTGCTCCAGGAGCCAGAGCAGGGTTTCTCTTCGGGCCCATGGAGGACCACAGTGGAGCAGATATCCACACTGTCACTCACGGAGAACTCCCTGCCAGAGCAAGCGGATGTGCCCTGAAAGAAGCTGTAGCCTGTGGAGAGTTCATGCAGGAGCAGGTCTTCTTGCAGAAACTGTGGGCCATAGAAAACCCACATTGCAGCATTCTGTACCTGATGGAGAGAAACCAAGCTGAAGCAGTTTGTGAAGGACTATCCTATGGGAGGAACACCATACTAGAGCAGGGGAGAATTGTGAGGAGGAAGGAGCAGCATACAAGGGACAGTTATGGACTAACTACACCTCCCATTTCCATACCCTTTCTGCTTTTTGCTGGGAAGGAAGTAGAAGAATCAGAAACGAAGTAATGAAATTGAGCCTAGGAAAAACAGGAGGGAGGTGTTTTCACTTTTTTCGTTGTTTCTCACCATCTCACTCTATTTTTGATAGACAACAAATTAAAATGATTTTCTCCAAGTCATGTCTGTTTTGCCCATGATGTTAATCGATGAGTGATCTCCCTTTCTTTATCTTGAACCACATGGTTTTCCGTCTTATTTTCTCCTCTGTCCTGTTGAGTGGGAACCTGCACTGACTGGGTGGGGGTCTGGCAGGCAGCTAAGGTCAATGCACAACAAGGTGAAATGTTTTGTACCAAGAACTCTCAAGTCTGTATTGTTCTTTTCCTAGAGTTTTCCTTGAGACTTTTTCTCAGCTTTCAGGACTTTAAAATCCCAGGCATTATATGAGCATTTGATTACATCTGCATAGTCCTCCTAGAAGTACTTCTGCGATGGAGACAAGGGAGAAGACTACACTAAGTTCCCCTGAAACTGTCTGGTAGAGTGGGAGATGGGCCCATCACCTCTACAGGGTCATTCTTCAAACATGGCTTAGTCAAAGATGGACAGCCTAGACGAAAGCCATCTCACTTTGTTCCTTGCCTGCTTTGTACAGATCCACAAAGGCACCTCTCAAGTCAGGGCAACTGAAGAGCATGCTCCTGAGAGATATTTCTTCTCCACTGGCAAGCTGTATTAATTTCTGAAGAGAACGCCATGATGCTGATGGCAAATGTAGTCTTTTGGCTCTTCTCACGGTACTTGGTCAGCTCTTTTCCACATATATATTTTTACATATTTTTAATATGTATTTTCCATACATATTTTACTCTATAAAGGAATGCTTTAAGACAGACTGGTGATGCCTGAATTAAACTGTGAATTCCCACTAGTAATATATCTATAATTAGCGTAGATTTCCAGGCTGTAGGAAATCCTGTGATTATTCCCATTTTTGAAATCACAAAATGAAATTTCTGATGTGTTGTTTGAAAAAAACCAAAATTTTTATTTTTATCTTTTATATATCAATCTGTATTATATGTCAAAGTGTTTTAATAATTTAATACCAACAGTTTTTGGCAAAATCTGTGAGGTTACACAGCATGCTAATGTATATTTGAATCACTATTTCCTAATACCTGACAAGATTTAATTGTGGTTTCCCCAATGCCAGCCTATCAGTGTTTTCCATGTGGCTTCTCCAGCCCATTAAATATTTGAAAGATTATTGATGAGAGATGTTTGAAAAATCATCAAAGACCACCTTGGGGGCCACGACATAATTCATTGCCTTTCAACTATGTCCACCGAAGAATGGATTTCTTACGCAACACTTAATATGTCTGAAGACAGGCCTGTTAACAGAAGAACATATCAAGACTGTCATTTCTTGGCAAATGAGCTATAAAACATTCTATTTATAAGACTGAGTTGGATACGGGAAAACAGAGAAAGGATTTTCCAAGCATAGACAAGGTGCCAATGTATCAAACACAAGGTACCACAGTGAATTAAGGCAGGTAAATTTCAGGAGTATTTCTTTTCAATTTTGCAAAATTTTAATCTCTATTGATTGTATTATCATGTGGACTTTTTCCTGTTTGTTGATAAAAGTGAACACTGTTACATTCCATTTTTAAGTACAATCTACTTTACTTTTCAATCACTGTCAAATTAGAAGTCAGATAATTTATAGTAAAGTAGACATCTGAGTACTTAAGAGCAAAAGGACGTCTGGGATATATCAGGCGATTGTTTCAGACAGTAAGAGATTTGGCCTTTGTTCTGGAAACAATGGGCATCTTATGTTCACACTAGGAGCTCCAGTGGTTTAAGTACACCTCCTAAAGACTGTTGGTTGTCCAAAAGACTCTGGACCTTGTTCTGAGATAGTGGTGGAGCAGTAACAAAAAGAGCTCGCCATTTAAAAGACAGATCACATCACACTTAAATGATTAGAGGAGTTAAGTGAAAAAGGAAGGTAGGAAACATGCTGGACAAACACCACAAAAAACAGAAACACTATCAGTTACCTATATATTATGGACAAGTTTATTCTGACAATAGATAATGTTAAAGCACGAACAGAAATGTCATGGCAATGGACCACTAATAGACTAAAAATGTAGATGCCTAATGGATATGCAACGTAAACAGAAACAGACTGATTAGATTTGGGACATCCGCTTTTTTCAATACACTGTTGCTAACATCTCTTCTAGAGTTAGGTAGTCTTAGAAACTTATCGATTTATATTTGTGGTAGACAAACCTGAAGTCATAGCCAACATAAATGTTGGAAATCATAAACCTACAAAATAATGCCTGCAGAATTTGTCTCTTCTTGTGAGTGTGAGCTGTACCTCTTTTTTTATGCTGTTTTGTTCCTGATCTTCATCATTCCCCAACACAAATTTAATATGGGTCTTTTAATGTGCAATCTGTGGTGAAGAACTGTCATCAAGAGGAATGCAAACAAATAATGATTTTTCCAAGTTAGACTTGGTGATAGTCTTTGCCAGAGCTTTGATTTCTTTCAGTATTACACAAAAGTGAAGATTATTTGGTTACATATGTGTTTGTCCGTCTGCTGCCAAGTAGCCCTTCTCACACGTGCACGCACAAACAAAAGCTAGAGATAATATTCACACACAAAAATTATAAAGGAGACAAAGGCACAAACCCCAGGCAGACAGGCCTTTTTATTCTCCTCCTCGTCATTGCTCACCTGGAGTCTTCCCTTTCTCCCTTGTCTTTTCTCAAAAAAAATACCCATCTCTTATGGCTTTTCCCCATTGATCCCAGTGGTGTTACATCCATACTCAAATTGGGTGTGTTTGATAAGGTCACCTAGGTAATCTCAGCCTTTCCTGGTACTACTGATGCAGTTACCTGGACAGTGCTTATCTTGCAATATCCTCATTCCCAAAGAGGTACCCAGTACTCATCTCCAATTGTGTGTGAATTTTGCACAGCTCTCACTCATATAATTCCCTATAACCATCCAGGAACTCCAATCATTTCTCACAGCATTTTGGCAGGTTCACACTGGTTAGTCATTAAATATAGCAATTTCTCCTGTCACATACAGTAGTTTCTTCTCTTTTTTTTAGTTAGGAAAACCTCCAGCCAGGGCTAAGTGATCTGCCTGCATACTTTGAAAGTTTTCAACTTGATCTTTGAGGTCCACTGCAAATTACTTCACACCATCATCTTTTCAATTATGTTCATAGAAAGCTTAACTAAAAAAGAGATGAAATTTGTTTACCCAAAGTGACGACAAATTTACTCTCATTATGTTTCTTCACCTTAATTTCTTCTACATATTTTGTTATATTATACTATAATAAATACAATTGTTTTTGTTTGTATTTTTTTCTCCTCCATTAAGCACAAAATGACATAAAAAGTAGAGAGTATTATGCTGAAACCAAACCACTAATACTACATACCCAGATATCCACTAATTTTGATGAAGCTTGAATCTCAATTCAATACTCACTGTGCAGTATATATCTTTATACTACTGATTATATGTAGAAGGAAATTCATCCTCTAGCAAGAATTGCGATAAAAAATCCTGTCCACTTCCACTTGCAGTTTCAGATGAACTTGTTTGACTCTGTAATGGACAGAAATGCTCTACAGGAGCTGGGTAACTGCTTGCAGTCTTATCTTCAAAATGCCAAAGAAGAGAGGGAAAGTGACATCAGCATAAATGTCTATAAAGAGTCTCTTGTACTGCTACTGTCCATGATGATATCTCCTATGTACCTATTACCTTAGAGTCTCTAGCATTAATGTACAAGTGACTTCATGCAATCTTTTTAAATCTTAATTCAGATCCATAAAAAATCTAGGGAAATTCAGAAATGGATATAGAATTTGAAGTGAGGTCCTCTAAATACCACCAGTTATTGTCAATTGTATTAGTTGCTCTTGCCATACAGGGATGCTAGAAACCACATGAATAAGAGAGTCTTATATTCTACACAGATCAGTCAGCAAAGAGATGATCTTTGCTCACTCTAAAATTGTTCTTGATTCAGGTCAGTAATTTTGAAGTAAAAGACTTTGTGGCCTATCATTATTTCCTAAGGCCATGTAATCACTTAGAACTAGTATGCATAAAGGTAATTGAAAGTCTCTCACATATGATGTTTTTGTGTGTCTCTGTGCTCGAAGCAAAATTTGTTTTCGGTTTACAATTTGAACCATACCACAACAGAGAAAAAAACTGATCAAGGATTTTAATTATGGGGCGAAATTTTCTTATCAGTCATGCATGCTGTAAGAAGATCTAAAATATTCAAAACTGCTGCTTCACTTACATTTGTGGACATATTCGTCCATTTTCCTTGACAGTTTTTTTAGCCTGCTTTTGAAAATTGTGGAATTTCTGCTTTTTGAATTGGAAAGATTTCAGTGCTGTGCACATAGTTGAAAAGGTGAGTTCCTTAATTATTGAAAAATATAAATGTGAGAGTAAAAATAAAGGGAATAATAACATGGAAACCCAAAGGAGATATAAACCAATGAATTAAAGCATGCTTGCCGGTGGGCAAATTTTTAGATTGTGTTGTTTCATTTTTGCTATGACAATTTTACTGAAATCTGAAAGACCTGAAAGAATAATCATCTGGAAAAGCATATTCAGTGGCCACAGGGTAAGACAGGACTAGAAACAAAGTGATGTAATTATAAGTAGAGGGGTCAATTGTCTCGCTAACAAAACAAAGCAATTACTGCTTTATTATTACTTCACTAGTATGTAGTTATTTCTACTTTACATATCCTTCAAAGGGAGTTTCGCATGCAGAAGAAACAAAGCAGTTTACGTTAAAGCTAAACATTTGTAAGTATTGGCACAGATTCAAACTTACAAATTTATTCATAGGAAACTCAGTACACTTTTCCCTGAGAAACATCCTCTAATCCTGTAATCTACTTTCATAATACATTATTTTTACTCATATTATGTAGTGCATGTTCATTACAAAAAAAAAATTTGAAGTTGCTATTTGCTTTGTAAGCATAAGTCTTTTGCCTCTTCTCCCTGACTGGAAATAGAAAAAAACCCATTATTGTAGCAGATGCAGTATCTACTAGATAACGACCTTTCCAAAACTTAGGGCAATTAGATCCATAGCCTTCAGGTTTTACCCTATTTTTCAGGCAATTTAATATTATGGGTTCTTGTCCAGAAAATGACAGTGTTGATTGACAAAGACGATGCTTGAAATTCATGCTGAGCCATGCTGAATTCTCAAGCATTTTAGAGAATATGTTACAGAGCTACATACAGTATTCAAGATGAGGCTGCAC
>VYZW01057002.1:11646-27495 GCA_013401315.1 Balaeniceps rex | reverse complement strand
AAAAGAAAAGTCGCTAAAGAGGAAGCAGGCAGGCAAGGAAGGAAAGCAAACAAAAACCCCAGCCACATGAACAGACAAACAGCATATAAAGAAGAAACATTTCAGAGGTAGTTCTTCCTATACAGTTATTAAAGATGAGACGATTTCTCATCAGTGGGATTCTCAAGCATTAGAAAACAGCAAGGCTGCAGGCTGGTCAGGAGGAGACAGAAAGGGCTTTGAAGGGGTCAGAGATTGCAAGGTCGGGTATTCTGAACAAAGCCAGGGAAAGGGGGTAGAGAAGGTAGCAAGACAAAGGCTATCTTTCTTCTAGCCACAAGCAAGGGTAAAATAAGTCATGGGGGATATTGAAAAGGAAATTTTTTACAAGGTAAAGTTTCAGGAGAAATGAAGATTTAGGCTTGAGGGTTTCTTTAGTTTCACCTAATGCGTGTACATTTTGCACCTTTAAAGTTGCCTATCAAGGGCCTCCATTATGCTCATGGCCAGATTTATACAACTGCACTTCCTACTGGTAGGTTCACTCCTTTTACAGTTGTGATGGTTGTATACCCCTGTTTGAGAAAACTGAACTTTGGTCCAGGCACATGCTCATGAAGTAGGCTTAACCTAAGTTTATCCTATTCTGTGAGCCTATCAGGGAGAACTCAGAACTAAAAAGAAAAATTTTGTTTGGCTGGAGACCGGGCTCATAAGCAGCCGAAGCTGCACGAACACAGCAGAAAAATTTGACTACTTTACGCTATAAATATCTGCAGCCATCAATGTCCATTGAGATCTCCCTCCACAGTAGGTGGGTGGGCAGTGTTTATCACCTTGAGTAAGGCCACCTCACAAGGTTAACCATGGAGCCTGAGATCGATGGTTTGGTGAAATTTTTTGCGTGAATGTAACATTAAAGATACATACAGTAAATCTTTTTATCCCACGCTAACTTTAAGTGTAGTAAATAGTATTGATCACCAATCCATCTCTACTTATTAAATATTTTAGATGCCTAAATTTACTGAGTAGAACTCAATTAAACTAACGGCTAAATCAGAAATTTGTGCATCATCTCTTACTCTTATACTGCACAACCCTACAAAATCATCACCAAAAGTACGAGCCTGCAATAGTGGGAAATTTTAGAAGGACTTCCAGCATGTCATGGAGGGACCATATAAATAGGCAAACGTGGTAAAAACCCAAGAAAACTACACGTACCTTCCAGAATTTTCAGAGAGAATATAAATACATCAGGGTGCCAGACAACTGCTTCCAGCTTTCATAGCCTGTCTGTGTCCAACCTGCAAGAAAAGTACTATTCTTTTTGGTTATATCTTCATTAACCACAAAGTACATTCATCCCGATTTAGATCAAGTCCTGTTCATTTTCTTGTCCATGTCTTCCAAGGACTCCTAACCTGTTGAAAGGCTGGTGCTGCATAGCCAGTATCAGAAGGAAAATAATAGAAATACTATTAGAGGAGTAATATAATTTTTCATTTCCTATTAAAATAATCTAAGAAAAATAATAATTGCCAGCTATCCCATCCCTTCCTATGCTCACTTATTTACTATTCCTTAGAGAATATAAACCTGCAAAATTTTCAGCAAGTCCATCAAATATAGAGTCCTGCTTTAACCCAAAAGCTCCCTTGGAAACCTTCCTGACAGATTGGCCTTGCCAATACAATAAGCTCTATCCTCTGTTACAGTTAATAGTACTATTAGATTTATTTTTCTATACCTTGCAGAGAGCAATATTTGCAGAAGTGTTAGAAGGAATATACAATGAAGTCAGCGGGATCAAAGTAGTCTGAAATTCTTTATAAAGACTAATACTAAAATATAAAGAACAAGAAGTATAAAGTCTTGTTTTTAATATCATTTGGATTTCTTTTTAACATATGCTACATCAAACGTTGTAAAATCTACAGACCAAGAAACAGTACAATTTGTCTCCTTTCAATTATGGAAGTATCCCAAATGATACTTGGGAAATGTTTGACTCCAACATAAGTACAGAATTTGCACTGGATTTATATGAATGTCTAGGTAGTATTCCTGAGAGCTCCTTACATTATTGTTATGTGTTAGCCTTGGGAAGCAGCTGAACTCTCATGCCAGCTACTCACCCTCGCCCAGAGGGACAGGGGAAGAAAATAGCAAAAAAGGAGAAAGCAAGCTTGTAGGTTGAGATAAAGACAGGCAGATTGTTTTCCAATTAAAATCATGCACAAACACACTTGAATTGGGGAAATTAACTTAATTTGTTCTCAATTAAAATAGATTCAGGTAGTGAAACAAAAAACCCCCAAACATTAAAATGCCTTTCCTAGCCTCAACTTCATTCTTCTACACTCCCAAGTGGCGTCAGTGGTGCAGGCTGTGCTCAGTAAGCAGTGGTTCTTCTCTGTTGCTCCTTCCTTCTCACAGTTTTACTCTGCTTTGGTTTTGACTCTCCTGTGGCCACATGTCTTATCCTTCTCCTGTGGCATAGGTTCTCCACGGTCTGCAATGTGGTTATCTCCTCCAACATAGAACACCTCTGCCTCTGACCCTGGTGTCCCAGAAGTGTGCTGTTTCTTTGTTCCCTCCTCAGCCTGTCCAGAACTTTCCCCTTTCTTATATTCCAGAGGTGGCACCATATTGGCTGAGGGACTCAGCCACCCCCTGAGCTGGGTCTGTTGGAACCAACTGTCTCTGGCACGGGGCAACCTTGGCCTCTCCTCACAGGGGCCACCCCTGAAGCCCCCTGCTGCTAGCACCTGGGCACCTGCACCTTATACAATTATGAAGCATACACACCTTGGAACTAATGGCAGGATTCCTTTCCTGAGTTTTTCCTATGAAATTTTATTAGCATTCCATAGTAACCTGTATTTCCGACTTGCCTGCAAACTAAAGGGAATAAAAGCACACTGCAGTATAGATTAACTGCTGAAATTTTATAGAGATCAACAAGTAAAATGCCATTCGACCCTAATTTGAAGCCACCTTGCGAGAGTTTGGCAGGGGTGTGAAGAAGCAAAAAAAAAAAAAAAAAATTGTTGGCATTTTGAAATTACAGACACTTTCCAGAAAGATAAGGAAGTCGACTTCATCATCAATTTTTATCCTGCAATGGTAACACAATGGTTAAAGACTCACTAAATCTGCCCCACTTTTAAACTCTTTGACCTTTATCGATCTAAAACCCTCACTGAGGAAAAAGATTTTGTTTTTTCTTAACCCCCTCAAGGAGAACTTGAAGACTTACATGCATAACTTAATGTTCTAATCCTTTAAAATGGAAAAAATACTCTAAAGACTAGCAGCATCTTGATTACTTTATTTCTCATGGGAATAAAACAAGCATAAAACAACTCTCCCCTTCCCCTATGTCATTTCAAATTACCATGTCAATCACATTAAGCAGAGACTATAACTCAGAGGAGATCTGAAGCAGCCCAGGGAGAGAGGCAGACATGTATCTCTTAAGAAGATATCTATAACATTTGAAGCATTTAAAAAGAACAAAGCATCTAAAGTGTATGGTCTATTAGCTTAGAGACTTAACGTGTACTGGGAGGAATCTCTGGCATTAAGACCACAATCAGAACTTCTGTTACATGCACTGTGTCAAAACTAGTTCTCTAGGGCAGACTTCAAGCAGTACATGTTCTTGTAACCTGTGCCTCATCCTCAACTGTGTAACTCACTGAGCAGTGCTCAGAGAAATCCCAGAGGGGATGGCGATTCTTGTTCTACTGGCAGGTTGAGTTTCTTTTATTTCCTGGATGTTGGAGAGCAAGGATAAACACTGATGCTAAAAAATATAGAAAAGGACTTGACTCCTACAAAAACTGCCACCTTTAGTCAAACCTGTTAGGGCATCCATAAGAATAATTTTAATATATAATTATTGCTTTCAGAGCAATAGAGGTGTCAAATAATAATTCCACAGTGGTATAGGTAAGTGAAGCAGAAACAAAAGAGAATACATGCCGAAAAGAATATACAGAATAATTAAGTGAGAGAGTAAAGGTCAACTAATCTGTTCTACTGATCAATAGAAACTATAATATTTGTTGAAAACAAAAATAAAAGTACAAATAAAGTACAGTTCAGGTAAGTAACAAATAATTAATAATTTTCTGAATATTTAGATTTTTGAAATTAATTTTAAAAAGAGCCTCAAGGATATTGTTATTCTCCCCTTTCCCAGAGCTCCTTTTGAAATTGTAACCAACAAGCTCTTATGTAGTTCCACAGTATGGAAATCTACAACAGTCATAGTCATGACCTGTGAAGATTACCCGACCTGAGGAAGTGTAAAGGTCATGCCTGTGGTGATCTCAGCACTCAGCAATACACAAGGACATGGACATCTGTGTTTCCGAGAATTTCATTGTTACAAATTACTAAAAACTATTAGTAAGTATAAATATATATACACATGTACACTAGAAGGCACTACAAAATTACTACTAGGAAAGCAAGCCTATTATGTGTGTTACAAGAGTAAAACTAATCTATATATCTTGCAAGTTTTTACAGAATTCCTACTAGTGAAACAGATATGCACTTATGAACATTTACCTGTGCACCTGCCTGCAAATATCTCGTGTGAGATGTACTGGTACAACACTGACCAAACACATTTTCTTTGTCCTGCACCCATCAAGGTTATTTGTCATACCAACTACTCTCCATCAAGGAGGTTTCCTCTGAGCTTATCAGGAACGTCTCAGGATTTCTGCAAAGGAGATGTCCTTCTTTGTCAGTGTGTTTACCCAGGTACCCTTTGTGGTGGCCGTGTCAAATTAGCAGATGGTTGAGTTTTAAAGGTAATGTAGCTAAATAAATCTGAATACTGCTCCTCAATTGCTGAAAAATGTCGCAGTGTCAAAAGAGCTATTTGCTTAGTCAGAAGATTCAGAAGACACTGGTCCAAAAAAGTATCACAGAGAATAAATGTTCACCATTCAATAACTTAATTGATCAACAATTTCAATCATGCAAATGATCAGCTGGGTATCAGGAAGCAAAAGCCTTTAAAGTACTTGTAAAAAGTATGTATCACACCTGTCTGTGAGACAGAAGCCCTAATCCTAACGCATATGTGTTGTGTACACCTAAACACTGCGCAGACCTGGAAATTTTTTCAATAAACTGTGTGAGGCTGTCCTGTAAGACAGTGTGTGTCATCACCTGAAGATACACAATTGCAGATAACTTAACATAAACCTGTCAGACCCCTACCAAATTGCCCTTGTATAACCATAACTCTGATAGTTAAGCTTTTACATTCAATGACTAACTGTAAATGCATTTACCCTCCTCTAAGTCTTAGGTTTAATTTTTTAGCTTACAACAACAAATACTAGTTCATATTGGGAAGATACTATCACCCAACATAAATATACCAGGTGCATTAATGTGGTCTTAACTTTTCCGATATTGTTGTGTGTTTCTGCACTGTATGGAATATGTGTTCTTCTGCATCATGTGACTGCCCTAAAACTGTGCAACCCTCATTAGTTTGGTATGCAGGCCATACAACATACTGAGACTCTTATCAGGTAGTTATAGAATGGTTGAGGTAGGACCTGTGGATTTCACATTGTCCAACCTCCATGCTCAAGCAAGGTCACCTAGAGCCACTTGCCTGGGACCATGTCCAGATGGGTTTTAATATCTCCATGGATGGAAACTACACAAAATTTCTGGGCAACCTGTGCCAGCACCAAGTCACCCTCACAGTGCAAAAGTGTTTTCTGACATTCAGAGGGAACATCCTCTTTTTCAGTTTGTGCCCATTACCTCTGGTCCTGACACCTGCGAAAAGAGCCCGGCTGCCTGTTCTCTACACCGTCCCATCAGGCATTTGGAAACATTGATGAGTTCCCCCACTCCCTGACCCTTCTCTTCTCTATGCTAAACTCCCTCTCTCCCAGACATTCCTCATATGAGAGATGCTCCAATCCCTTAATCATCTTAGTGGCATTTCGTGACACTATCTCTAATACCTCTGTATGTCTACTGTACTGGGGAGCACAGAACTGGACACTATGCCAGGTGTAGCCTCACCAGCCCTGAGCAGAGAATCGCCTCACTTGACCAGCTGGGAACAGTCCTCCTCATGCAGCCCAAGATACAAATAGCTGTTTTTTGCCACAATGAGACATTGCTGGCCCGTGTACAACTTTGTATCCTCCAGGATCCCCAGGCCCTTTTCTGCCAAGCTGCTTTCTAGTCAGTCAACCCCAAGATATACTGGTGCCTGTGTTTTTTTCCTCCCCAGGTGCAGGGCTGTTAGGATCTGATTTGGATGAGAGGAAGGCCCCCTTGCTTTCTAACCGACCTCAGACGAACCTGGGAGGCTAGGGGCGGCTAGACCAACCTCTCATTTTCAAGTTCGATCCCTTCGAGCGAGATTAAGACACAAACAAGGTCAGATGTCATGAGTCCACCCGTTTATTAATCACTTGTGCACTCCCGAAAAAAAGGGAAACAGCGATAGGAAAGAAAGGAAAGGGAGGAAAGAAAGGTGGAAGATAAAGCAAGAGTTCAGGATAGGAAAGCACAGCTAGTCACTACCATGGATCCGCAGCGTTCCGGGGGTCTTCAGTGGTATGGGACCGCCCACAGAGTCTTCAGTGGTGGGGGAGTTCGCCCCCAGGGTTCTCGGTGGTGGGAGGGTTCACCCCTGCGGTTTTCGGTGGTGGGGGGCTCGCCCCTGCGGTTTTCAGTGGTGGGGAGTTTTCCCCTCGGGTTTTGGGGTGATGGCCTTTTATAGGCTGTGTGCCTGAGGCAACAACTCCGCACTTGCGCAGAACTCCCTTTTGCACCCTCCTTGCCCAGGGCAACGGCACGTACCCCACGGCGACGGCATGTACCCCACAGCGACAGCACGTACCCCATGGCGACAGCACGTACCCCACGTCTGAGTTCTCCCTCCATGTCTGGGGTCCCACGCGCCGTCCATGTGCACACACCCACAGCCGGCCGTCCACACCGAGCAGGATGCCGACATGAACCCTACTGTTGTCCCTGTGGTTGTGCAGGCTGGCACACAGTTTCTCAGAGGAGTCTGTTAACTTCTTGTGGGCAAACTTTGAGACAAATGTTTAACTATTTCGTCCCTCACAAGGACTTTGCAGTTTCCCTTATTGAATTGTATGAGGTTCTTGTCAGGCCATTTCTCCATCATGTCAAGGTCCCTCTGGATGGCAACACATCCATGTATCAGCCTTATGTATATACCTGATACGCCATCATATGATGTGATGATCAGGTGTATCAGCCACTCTTCTGAGCTTTGTGTCATCACAAACTTGCTAAGGGTAAACTGGCTTTTCAGTGTTTTGTCCACCTCACTGCCTGCTCCTCTGTCAGGATCTTATGGGATACAGTGTTGAAAGCCTTACTGAAGTAAGTGTAGACAATATCCACTCTTCTCCCCGTCTACAAAACCAGGCATTTAATTGTAGAAGGGTATCAGGTTGGACAAGCATGACTTTGCCTTTGTGTGCTTAGATCTTTCTTGACAGAAAAGATGTGCCTGAATAAGGGGAAATACAAATATATCTTTTCCACAAAGATATCTTTCTTACAAAGAATTTTCCCAAGCAGAGAAGAACCCAGTGATGAAATTTTGATTTTATTTTTGGTGAAAAGAAAAGGTGAACACTAGAAATTTTATCTTGTAAGATTTGTTTATTTCAGCAACTCCTTCTCTTTCATTTCTGTTCCTTAATTTCTGTTCATCAGGATGAGCTGTCTGCACATATTATGTATACCTGTGATGTACCACAAAGTGGCTTTTCACTTTTTTTCTGGAGGGCATGACTGATGTCCTTCAGAAGAGGTGTATCATGGAGAACAGTTTGTTTCAGGAACCAAACCAAAGGCAGAACTGGAATATGACTTATAAAAGTCCTAGTAAGGTCGTATTTCCAATTTCCAGAAAGCTTAAGTTAAAGCAGGAATTTTCAGGTTTTTTTGATTCTGCTTTTTGACTTTATTTACTTTTATATACCTTTTGGAGAAAAAGGTCAGTGTTTTATGTGGAAGACACATGGTTTCCAGAAATATTTTCTAACAATTTTTTTTTTCTGCTAGAAAAAGGCTAGAAAGCCTTAAAAAGTGCCAAATAAAATGCTTTCTTGATTTCCTCTAGCACTAAGGTACTCAGTAGGTTCTTAGAGGCCAAATATTGGTGAGCTACTCACCACGCATGCTGGTTTATACAGCATATTAAGCTGATTGACACTTACACACCTGTGTGTTATGCTATGAAACCATGTTAGGAACAGGAATGACAAGATCAATAAAGCTCCTATTGTTTACTGGATATTTTTACTTTAAAATGTAAATACTTATATAGCTAGAGGTAGTACTTGCTTATACAGTGCACAGTACTGTTTTACCACATTAAATCACAGCTAGGTTATCAGCTGCAATAGCAATTACAAGATTATTGATATGTACTCTCATTTGATGTATATTGGCAGGCCAGTGCAGAATCTGGACCGTATCTTAACAGAGAATTTCACAGCAAGTATATTGGAAATATTATCATCCACCTCAATACATATATACCACCATTTTTATTTTAGTTAATCACTCTGTTAAAAGTATTATTGTTATTGATTAATGGATATGTTTTGTCATTATTACCTTAATAGTTTTTAAAATGCCACTTCTAAATCATAAACCTTTCTTTCACCTTTTGTGATCTTTCTTTCTGTAATTTGCCTTTATTTCAACATCTTAACTTCTTATTTCAGTCTTCTAATTGCATTTTTTTCATCATTGTCACCAAGTAGGTTTCCCTTAGCTATCAAGCCCTTTTTATTCATCTCAGCTCAATACGTCTATGCATTACAAAATCCAGGCTCTGGTATAAATGTCCTCTTATACAGCTATAATTCTGCAGGAGCAGCTTAATCATGAATCATATTCACCAGTGTTACACAGAAATGACAGCATTTGTGAAGGACAGACAGTGTAATATTGCAGTCAAAATATATTAGCTCTTTTTTCAGAACAAAAGTCCAGGTTGTCGGATCAGTCTCCTTGCAAGCACCTTAGATTTGGAAGAGGATTCCTAAGTACTACATATTCTCCTTCTGTGATTTAAAGCAATGCAAACCACAATAAATACCATCGGTATACCTGGATGGGTGGGGCGGTTGCTCGGCAGTGACTGTAAGGTATTAGAAAAATTTTCAATTTTTTAGTTACTATATATGGTTTTTCTGCATCATGAGGAGTTTAGACTGCTGCTGTATTTTCAAATCTGTAAACAGGAGCAACAGCTAAATATTTCAAATTACTAGATGAGTGTGGGTATGAAAGAAACAGGTAAACAATGTAAGCCCTTCTTGAAACTACTGTTAGAAAGGAAATCTTCTCAGCAGAACACACTAAACAGAGTAGCAAAAGTTACCTATCTTGTTTTTCCTCATATTTATGAATATATTTAGCATATGAAAAATTTTGATGCTGGCCAGAAAATATTAGACTCTGATCAGAGGAAAAAAATTCTTGTGCTGAGACAAAGAAATGGCTGAGTTGAGAGATCCACACCAACACTAGACAATTCGTGTCTAAAGCCTTTGAACTCATCTGGGGATGAAAAACATGTTATCACTTTAGCATACTGAAAAGGAAAATTACGGCTATTCAAGTGTGAACAGTGCAAAAGAATATCAAGAGCTGGAGACAGGAGCAAAATGAAGAGCAGAAGAGCACATTGGTGTGAAAATACAGTGTGCTTTCAGAACTGCTCTTTCCTTCCCCACTTTTCTGAAATTTATTTGAGACTTTCTTACGTGAGATGAAGTTATGTCCATTGGCCCATTCTATTATATAACATTTTAATCTGATACATAGCTTGCCAAAAACTTTGAAAGAATCTATAGCAAACCTTTCCACTTACCTTTTCTAAATCTCTTATTATCTGTCATGTCATGTGAGTGTTGTTATGTAAATGTAAAAAAAAATTAAATGTTAAAAAATTCACAAGACTGGTTCCTGATTATCTAATAGTGTCTCATTAGAGAAACATATACATCCCCTGATTATTGCTTAAAAAAGAGGATGGCTGCATGTATCTGCAGCTGCATTTACTTTAAGCTCGCATTGTCTGTGTCGCTGCAGGTGAAGATACCAACAGTTCAGTTCTGAATTAGAGAATTTAACAAATAACATTGTCTTTATTTTTTCTTTTTAATGCAAATGGTCAGAATTGTTTAAGTTGATTTCTGTTTAGACTGAAACAACCTAAAAAAGGTATTAGTTGTTCTTGACCTTTAATGGGTCACTAGGGAATTAAAATTCCCTTATTAAATAATTAATGTTGCAATGTTTTATGGGAGATCGTACTAAGGAAGTAAAGACAACATCGTTTCTCACTGCCAGGATCAAGGAGACTTTCAGTCTATTCAGAAAACAATAATGTATTTTTGGAAGATGAAAGCAGCAAGACTTTTAACAGATATTTATTTGTGGGTGTGTGGAAATAAAACTAAATAAATTATTTCTTTCTAGTTAATTTTTGTTTAAAGAAAGATACATTCAACGTGTGTAAGAACTGCATAGAGAATGTTACATTTATGTCAAATTAATAATATACTAAAAGAACTTTTGGTTTACTGGATACAGAAAATGCTAGCAATACACAAAATGCTAGCAATACACAAAAGAATGTACATATAAATTCAAAAGTATTTAAATGATCTGATTTTTAACAAACACTTCTATCCAAGCTTTTCTGATTTTTAGGAATTGCTTTGATTCCCTTAGTTGAAGGGGCAAGATGGCTATATGTGGAGAAGTATATTAACCCCAGCTCACACAGAAATCCTGCCAAAATCAAAGTAAATTGTATACTGCATAGTTATGTTAGAAAATGACACTTTATATCATTCCTCACTCATTTAGCTAAAAACCTCCTGTTAATTTATTTCAGTCATACAGACTAGGAGTCCCCACTAGCGACGTTATAAAACATTACTCACAAACACAATTGTTATGGAATTGGCAGACAGAAGATTCTTTGCAGTTCTCCTGTTTAGTCATTCCATTGATCATAAATTATTTTATTTGAATGTCAAGATCTAGCAAGACTGTTCTTTTGTCAAGTTGAAATAGTATTGCAAAGATTGCTATGCATTATAATTGGGCTGGGAATCAAATTTAACCTGTAATTCTTAGCCAAAATCAGACTGGCAGTGTTCCCTTGGTAACAAAAAGATTTTCAGTTTAGAAATTGATTGCCAGCATTTACAAGAAAGGCAAAATAAATGGCACCTGGAACATGCTCAAGAATGCAATTCCAAGAGTAACTTTAAGATAGAAGGTTTAAAATACATAAAGAGGTAAATTTATAAAATAGGACCTCCAAGAAAAAAGCTATGATGAAAAGAACTTCAGTTCTTCAATTGCAACAAAAGTGAAAACTACAGCTCGCTGTGTTAACCTTAGAATACAAAACCACTCTTGTTTCATTACTTCCTATTAGTGATAAACCCAGCGTATATGTACATTAATTATTCCACTGCTGGGTTATATAAGGAGGGGAAAATCTGGCAGACAGAGAGAAGGCTGCTGCAGCTTCATGTCCCCAAGTCCGAGTGGAAGTGAGGCTGAGCATGCGTTCCTGGTAGAACATACACACATAGACATACATAACATGCACACACCCGTGGCTTTGGGTGGCTTGCAGACCCCATCTCACTCCTCCTCAACAAGACAAGGGGAAAAAAAAGGTGGAAAAATGCCATGGCTTGAGAGAAGGACAGTGAGATCACCACAGATTACCGCCATGGGAAAACAGACTCAACTTGGGGAAAATAAATTTAATTTACTTTCAGTTAAAAATTGAGTATGAGGTGAGAAAAAAAAATTTAAAACCACCTCTCCCCTCTTCTTCCCAGGCTCAGATTCATTCTTTACTCTTCTACACCCTTCCCTGTGTGGCACAGGGGGATGAGGAATGGGGACTGCTGTCTGTCCATAACAGTGTCTCTGCCGCTCCTTCCTCTTCACAATTTTCCTCTGCTCCAGAACTGGGTCCCTCCTACAAAGTAAAGTCCTTCAGAAACTGCTCCAGCTTGGGCCCTTCCCACAGGCTGTTGTTCTTCCCTAACTGCTCCAGTGTGTCTTCTCTCCATGGGGTACAGTCCATCAGAAATAGAATGCTCCAACGTGGGTCCCTCACCTGGCCACAGTTTCTGCCACAAAACCTTGCTCCTGCATGGAGTTCTCTCTATGGTCTGCAGCTCCTGGCAGGAGCTGCTCTCACATGAACTCTCCATGCGCTGCAGCTTCTTTTCTCAACTGTCCACTTGCTATGGCTTGGGGTCTCCACAGGCTGCAGCATGGAAATCTGGTCCCATGCAGCCCTCCATGGGCAGCAGGGAAATACCTGCTCCACCATGGTCTTCTCCATGGGCTGCAAAGGAACCTCTGCTCCGGCATCTGGAGCACCTTCTCCTGCTCTCACCTTGGTGCTCACAGGGCTGTTTCTCTCACATTTCTTTCTCCTCTCTCAGACTCTGCTGCACAGAGTTTCTTACCCTTTCTTAAACATGTTTCCTGAGAGGCACCGCCATCTTGGCTGAGGAGCTCAGCTTTGCTGTGCAGTGAGTCTGTTGGAGCCGCCTGGCACCAGCTGTGTCTGGCATGGGGCAGGGGCTGCCTCTCCTCAGAAGGACCACCCCTGCAGCCACCTGCTGCCAGCACATGGGCACGTAAATCTTATGAACACCTAAAGGCCCTTACTTGACCTCACGGTTTCAGGGCACAGAAACACTTTTGAGGCAACCTTACTATGTAATGACTTTATAACATTCATCTCTGTTGTGGTCACCTTGTTTTCCTGTTTTTGCAGAATGTGCAGCTGAAGCTGTCTGGTGCCCCATGTGTCAAGATAGTATTCCCCTTTGAGTCTGTCTGAGTGGGCAGTTACAGTGCTCAATAATCTTGCCTCAACCTACAAAACACTGAAATGTAAAGAAGTAGCCCCACTGTCAAGTCAATAAGCACTGAAGGTCCTTTTTTACTGTGCCCTCGCACAGACTGAGGGTGAGGGAGAAGTGTAATTTATAGCTGCTGAGAACATGAATCGTCACCCTGAGTTTTCTGTCCACAGCAGGGTGTATCATTTCTACTCTATCTGCTTTGGATATGTGGTTTATCACAGTGTCGCTCTGGAGAGTGTCATGGAAATGGGACCCCCTAACGTGAGTAACAGTAAATCATTCCTCTGACTTGGGGGTGTGGTGCTGAGAAGGACTGTGTGCCACACAGAACACGTGGCTAGTACCACAATGAGCAATTCCAGTTTTCCAGTATGTCTCCTCAAAAGTGTTTGAGCAATCTGCTTACTCTCAGTTCAGAAGTTCTGTCTTCAGTGTCAGAGAGCACTCTGATGTGCAAACAAGCTGTGATGTGTTTGGGGGTGTGCAATAGCAGTACAAAGCATGGCCATGCTTACGGCGGTATATTGTGTGGCTTTCTCCTGTGCTATGGCTGATATTTATAATTCCATGCTGTTCTGCAAAATATTTTATGAAACCTCATCTGCATGTGGAAAGTATTTTTTTCAGCAAGGAACATTTGGCCAAATTTGTTCTGAAAATTATTTGCTTTTGTTCATCGGTCTGTCAGCCTCAATGGTTTGATACACAGAGCACTTTCGAGGGCTTTTATTTTTACTGTAAACCTTGCCCACAAGAGACTTCCAGAGAGACCATGTTGATTGTTGTCCAGTTTTCTTACATGCCCAGCCTTAAAGAATATGTACAATTATCCAACCAAGAGAATTCAGACATGGACATTCTTTCATGCTTTTAGTTCTTTTTTTTCTGCTTCACACAACACACAAGTACAGTGGGGATCTCCACACGGAGAAGCTAGAGAAGAAACGAAACAGTCTGCTAGAAGAACTATGGTGTGTCTGATGCAACTTCTTACCTCAGGCTTCATAATATTTGATGACAGTGCATTTACTGAAAATGTCATTGTTCCTCACCAAATGCAGTAATTTTCATGTTTTTGTTTAGCACAATTAATCCTGATTTGATGAACAGCAGACAGTTTTACTTGATTTTCTATTCTCTGGTTCTGCTCTTTCCCTGCTAATACAGACTTTTTCAACTGTTAGTAGTTGAATCATTTCCTTGCTTTCATTTCTGATTTTCTCAACGTTCTTTTGCGTACAAGTGGGTTTTCCGTGATTCACAGGCCAGATTAATAGCATTTCCATATGGATATATACTTTTTCATCCAGAACAAAAACAAAATTCAACAACAAAAATGCTGAGTATTTCAAGTATGCTAGTTCAAATTTAATCCCATACTTCTTCTAGTATAACATTAATAGGCTAAAGATAAAACTAAAAATTAATGTTTGAAAGAACATTAGTGTCTCTTTAAGCAGCAAAGTAACCAAATTCTTAAGAAGTCTGTTTCTTCTGTTGTACTTTTTGGATGGAGGATCAAGTCACTTTTAACTCCTTGGCAATTAATACATGCAGACCTGTAAATACATTATAAAACTCATGCAACACATATTTTTATATTTTACTCTCTGAATTTTCCCAAATTGTCCTGTATTCAGCTTTATGATATTGAGGTCCCCAGCTGTGATTTCTTTAAATTAACATTAATTGGAATAATTCTGTGTCTTGACTTGAAAGGCTAGGTACCTCCCTGCTAGCATTACAATTGTTTTTTACACAACTGCCTGCAGTGGCTGTTGTGTAAGTCCATAAGTGACCCCATGAAGAAAGAGTCCTAGGTGCTGTTCACGTGAGGTACAGTATATAAGGATATTAGTATTAAGGAGGAACAAAGATATGAAGAATACAATAGAATATGATTAAATACAATAGAATATGATTTATTATAAGAGGGCTTAGTATGGGGGCCAGTTCTGCTTAATATCTTTATCAATGATCTGGATGAGGGGATTGGGTGTGCCCTCAGTAAGTTTGCATATGACGCCAAGTTGGGCAGGAGTGTTGATATGCTTCAGGGGAGAAAANCTGGTGAGGCCGCACCTCGAGTACTGTGTTCAGTTTTGGGCCCCTCAGTACAAGAAGGATATTGAGTTGCTGGAGTGTGTCCAAAGAACAGCAACAAAGCTGGTGAAGGGTCTAGAGCACAAGTCTTATGAGGACCGGCTGAGGGAACTGGGTTTGTTTAGCCTGGAGAAAAGGAGACTGAGGGAAACCTTATCGCTCTCTACAACTATCTGAAAGCAGGGTGTAGAGAGGTGAGCGTCGGTCTCTTTTTCCCAAGTAGCAAGTGATAGGATGAGAGGAAATGGCTTCAAGTTGCACCAGGGGAGGTTTAGATTGGATATTAGGAAAAATGTCTTCACCGAAAGGGTTATCAAGCATTCGAACAGGCTGCCCAGGGAAGTGGTTGAGTCACCATCCCTGGAGGTATTATGAACATGTCTAGATGTCGCACTTAGGGACTCCTATAGTGAGGGACGAATGAAGATTTACCAAACCCACTCATGATTCAGATTTTTATTTCTTCAAACTTCATCCCTTAATTATGAATGGATAATTTAATACAAATAGTAAATCTAGAAATCAGAAATTTTGAATTAAATTTTCCAATTAGAAAATGGCAGTTTACCTTCTCCAAAAGATTTTCTTCAAATGAAGAAATTTTAGTTCATCTCAGTGACATGCTTTGTTTTGCACTCAAAAAAGATCATAAATACACCCCTATCTTCCAGCCATCTAGCTGTACATTGGAAATCCAGAAGCAATAGAGAGCAAAAGATGTGAGCCCTAGCTAAGTGATACGAACACAGACCATCCTAACCCAACCAGCAGTCTGTTTTTTTTTTTT
>VYZW01057001.1:3204-15423 GCA_013401315.1 Balaeniceps rex | reverse complement strand
AAGAAAATTAACTCTCTCCCAGCCAAAACCAGGACACTGAATCATGAGTATTGTTGGATGGGACACTGTTGATAGTGGTAGGAACTTTGTGTGATAACAACTTACTCTCAAATAGTCATCTTTAACTTGGTTTTGCTGGATCTGTAAATGTATCCCAACCAAAAGACTATTGCATGGCCTGCGTAGAAGCCCTTATTATACCTTGGGTACAAATAGGTAACAGAGGCTGTGGTCAGGCCTCTGCCTACTCTCCTGAAAGTTGAGGGAATGCAGATCATTTCTGTAGCCATTTAAAAGCAAATAGGACTTCTATTATACTTACTCTCTGGATTTTATCAAGATAAAATGAATGCTCACAGACAGTCTCTCACATGACCTGGAACTGAATTTTCCTAATAGGTCATGGCAGAGGTTAGTATACCTCCCCAACAGTTAAGGTATGAACAGTAAGTTAATACATAAAGAGCTGTTCATGTCCCGGGTCTTTTTGTGTGCATCTCAGTGCCTATGAATCCATATAATTACATTTTCTTGTTTATATTCAAGGAAGAGAAGAAATTAGAAGGGATTTCTGGGTACTTTATCTATCAATCTATCTGTTTTGGAGAGGTGAAGGGTATTTTATACTACCCTGAATTTATGCCATGGCATAGAAAATACTGTGTTTTAATGACTTTTTTGGGTCTTTTATTTGCTTATTTATTTGTTTAACAAAATCAAATCATATAGATTATGTTCTCGTTTATATATATATATGAATATTCAGCTTTTCATCTTTAATGTCATGGTGGTTTGAATATTATATGTGTAGTACACCTTACAGTAGTTCAATTAATAATTTCATTTTTGTGAGAATAAGACAATCTTAGAAGGCAGGATTTTATTCAAAGTATTCTAGCATGGGCCTTACTCACAAAAAACTCATAATTTTGACATCATGAATTGCTTGGCTTAAAGATGATCTGGTGACAAACAACATGATTGCTTGGTATGCTAATTACAGTTCATTTACAGTAACTGATGTAGAACTCCTTAGAAAAGGTTCCATAAATCTGACATCTAAGATACAATTGGATGCTATTTCCTGCAGAGGGAAAATGAGCCTATTTCTTATTAAGACATCTAGTAAGGACTACTAGTAATCCGAACTATAGTTGCAAAAGAAAAAAAAAGAAATGGAAAATAATTTTCACAGAACTTTCCTTTTCACAGAATCTTTTGGTTGGAAAAGACCTTTAAGATCATCGAGTCCAACCGTACCTGTCCACTACTAAACCATGTCCCTAAGCGCCTCGTCTGCCCGGCTTTTAAATACCTCCAGGGATGGGGACTCGACCACTTCCCTGGGCAGCCTGTTCCAATATTTGACAACCCTCTCCGTGAAGAAGTTTTTCCTAATATCCAATCTAAACCTCCCCTGGTGCAACTTGAGGCCATTGCCTCTTGTCCTATCACTTGTTACTTGGGAGAAGAGACCGACACCCACCTCGCTACAACCTCCTTTCAGGTAGTTGTAGAGGGCAATAAGGTCTCCCCTCAGCCTCCTCTTCTCCAGGCTAAACAACCCCAGGTCCCTCAGCCGCTCCTCACAGCACTTGTGCTCCAGACCCTTCCCCAGCTTCGTTGTCCTTCTCTGGACACGCTCCAGCACCTCAATGTCCTTCTTGTACTGAGGGGCCCAAAACTGAACACAGTACTCAAGGTGCGGCCTCACCAGTGCCAAGTACAGGGGAAGGATGACTGCCCTGGTCCTGCTGGTCACACTATTCCTGATACAAGCCAGGATGCCATTGGCCTTCTTGGCCACCTGGGCACACTGCTGGCTCATATTCAGTTGACTGTTGATCAACACCCCCAGATCCCTCTCTGGGGTATGCAGAATAAAATAGGTTTGCTTAAACCACCATGAAGGACTTGTGCATCATCTTCAATGGTGTCATAAGCAAATCTGTTTTACTCCACCTTGCAAGAGTATGAATATGATCAGATTTCAGGCATAGCAGCCTGTTAGGATAACAGGACTAAATGGAATAATTGTGCCCAAATGATGATTTGCAATACAACACGCATTTCTGATTAGATTATTTTTTTTAAAGAACACCTAATCGTGGTCACCAGAACTTCCAAAATCAGTGCATTCCAAAGAAGTCACTATGTAATACAACTAGAAAACCAGCTATTCATTATTGGCAAGATTCTTTTGCCCTTACCCATGGAACTTTGTGAGTAGTCCCACTGAAATTGTTACGTTAAGTACTATTTCACATGCAAGGGGGATGCGATTTGACCTTGCATTTCTTTCTAGTAAAGGCTGAATAATATTTAACTAAGTGGCAATGAAGCACTACAGTTGGAATAGATTTCATGCAGCATTTTGAAAATAAGTATTTCTCATTTGGATTTTCCTTCCAAATGTAAGGTACTTCTCTCCAGCCTCTCTCTCTTTGTGCTGAATCTTGGAGGATTTACCTTCTTGATATAATTCTGTCTGCAGTAACTGGACATTACCTTTAACCTGAAGTTTCACAAATATTGACTTTTCCAAGAGTAAAGCAGTTTTGCTGATGAAACTTAGTCTTCCAGCACTGTGAAAATCAGCAGAGAAGTGTTATATTGTACCATCTATTCATAAAGTTGAGAACAGCATTGCAGTTTTTGCTGCATATGTGAAACTTTTCATGGCATTCTAAACTTCAGTGTGTAAACACTGAATGATAATAAAACCTCTATAAGAAGGGGACCAGCTGGTGTTCAATGGATTTGACCAAAAGAATGGGTAGCAAAGCTTTCATGAGAGAGACAGGAGACATATTGAGGCTTTTTATCTATATTTGAGAATAAATTGACAAGATAAAATAACCAAAACCTGAAATCCAACCTAATCTATTTACTCCTTGTTTCTTTTACTCATCCAGCTGCAGGAAGGTGGAGTTCTATCTTTCCGTATTTTAGGGTTTGACCTGGAAGAGGGAGAAAAATTCATGATTTGCAGAAAATATGTTGGAGCTACATCTATGACATCGGGATCAAAGTAAGCAGAATTCAGGTAGTTTCAGTAAAACTAGGGGAATGTCGTGGTCTAGCCCCAGTCGGCAACTAAGCACCACGCAGCCACTCGCTCACCCTCCCCCTCCCCGGTGGGATGGGGGAGAGAATCGGAAGGGCAAGAGTAAGAAAACCCACGGGTTGAGATAAGAACAGTTTAATAATTGAAATAAAATAATAATAATAATAGTAATAATAATAACAATAATAATAATAATTGTAATGAAAAGGAGAACGAGAGAGACAAACAAAACCCAGGGAAAAGAAAACAAGTGATGCAACCGCTCACCACCCGCCAACCGACACCCAGCCAGTCCCCGAGCAGCGATCGCTGCCCCCCGGCTAACTCCCCTCGGTTTATATACTGAGCATGACGTCATATGGTATGGAATAGCCCTTTGGTCAATTTGGATCAACTATCTTGGGCTGTGCCCCCTCCCAGTTCCCTGTGCACCTGGCAGAGCATGGGAAGCTGAAGAAGAAAGTCCTTGACTAGGGTAAGCACTACTTAGCAACAACTAAACCATCAGTGTGTTATCAGCATTCTTCTCATCCTAAATCCAAAACACAGCACTATGCCAGCTACTAGGAAGAAAAGTAGCTCTAACCCAGCTGAAACCAGGACAGAAAAACAGAGCTGAGGCTGCAAAACCTGCATAGGAAATTAATTACATACTTGACTCCAGTTCTGAACACTGTGCTGCTGTGACTACATTCATTGCTACAAGTACCCAAGCTAAGGAGCTTTATATTAGCTTGGATAGATCCATGCTGCACTACGGGCTTATTCACAGTGCTGGGAACACACCTTGTTTTGGTTACTGGAGCATGCAGAACAATGTACACTCAGGAATAGTGACCTTCCTGTTGCAAAGGAAGCCCTCTGTGTCCTTGCTCAGTAAAGCTGTTTTCAGAGTTTCCAGGCTGCTATACATGCTTTGACTGCCTGTTTCTCAGCTAAAGCTTTGGCTTCTTTAAACACCTATCTATTATGATTACCATTACACCATGTTCAGTTCAGGAGATCTGGCAATAATATAACACTAGATGCCTCAGTATCTGATCTAAATAGACCTGCTCTGGCTACCATGATGGATGAATTTTGCATTGCTGCCCAATGATGAGGTGAGAATAGCAGGAAGTAAATGCAAAACAAAGACTGTGGAAATGACATTAATAATTCATGACTCTTTCCTGCAGTATGCAACAGTATGTAAGAAGAAAATCACTACTAGATAGAAGGTCTAATTACAGACTTTGCATTCGGCAATCATAACATTAAAGACAATTGGCATAATCATAGTTTTATGTGGGAGTTTATTTTAAAACACTACTTACAAATAATGCTGCTGTCAGTTACTGTAAATATACACATAATAGCAGTGTATAGGTTCTTTCTCATCTGATTTTTCATTTTCTAAGTTGTTCGTCATCTTTTCCCCTTTCCAGTTCCTCCCTCTTAAGTTTATCTATTTTAACTCCATGGTTTTACTCACAGGTGAGACTCAAGGGACATGGTGCCTAATCTCCTCAGCGTAACTGGGACCCACTCCCTGATCTGACTGGGAAGAGGAAGCCCTCTTCCACAAAGATAATTCTAATGCTAACAGATTTTTAATACCCAAGTTAAGCCAATACAGCAGAAATTAAAATTCTTCAAAGAATAAGTAGCTCTGCACATTCATTTCAGAAAGCTCTAAAAACTAGCATTCTAAAAAAATAATATGAGGACAACAGTTTGTTCTGTTTCATTTTGTCAGACGAAGTATCTAGCTTTGGTTTGATTTGACATCAGTTGTCCTTGAGCTGTTGTGGTGCTTCATGGCATTTACAGTAATGCTGTTCTTAATAAGGAGGTCCTCAATCCAGACTATATTTTCTAGCACTCTGATTATGGGATGAGTATGACTACAGGTTATAGTAACTCAGTTGTGAGTTAGTGTGTGTGAGAGAGGTGCAGAGAGAGCGCACGCACAACTAAAAACACCTTCCCCCCACCCCTCCCTTCTTCCCAGGCACAACTTCGCTCACAACTTCTCTACCTCCTCCCCCCAAGCGGTGCAGGGGGATGGGGAATGGGGGTTGCAGTCAGTTCATAACATTTCGTCTCTGCCGCTCCTCCCTCCTCACACTCTTCCCCTGCTCCGGCATGGGGTCCCTCCCATGGGATACAGTCCTTCATGAACTTCTCCAGCGTGGGGTCCTTCCCATGGGCTGCAGTTCTTCATGAACTGCTCCAGCATGGGTCCCCCATGGGGTCACAGGTCCTGCCAGGAGCCTGCTCCTGCATGGGCTCTCCATGGGTTGCAGCTTCCTTTAGGGCACATCCACCTGCTCCAGCGTGGGGTCCTCCACAGGAGGGAGGGTGGATATCCATCCTGCAGGGTGGATATCTACTCCACCATGGTCCTCCATGGGCTGCAGGGGGACAACTTGCATCACCATGGTCTTCACCAAGGACTGCAGGGGAATCTCTGCTCTGGCGCCTGGAGCACCTCCTCCCCCTCCTTCTTCACTGACCTTGGTGTCTGCAGGGCTGTTTCTCTCACATATTCTCACTCCTCGCTCCCAGCTGCTGCACAGCATTTTTTACCCTTTCTTAAATATGTTATCACAGAGGTGCTACCAATGTTGCTGATTGGCTCAGCTTTGGTCAGCGGTGGGTCTGTTTTGGAGCCGGCTGGAACTGGCTCTGTCTATCATGAGGGCAGCTCCTGGTCTCTTGTCACAGAGGCCACTCCTGCAGCCCCCCCCACTACCGAAACCTTGCCACGTAAACCCAATACAGATGGCAGCTTGTCTAATAATCTTGATTTCAAAAGCTTAATATCCCCAACATTTTAAAACTCAGATGTTGTAATATAACAATGAGCCCTACTTGTAATTAAATGTCTGTCTGACTCTGCCTATCCAGATATAGGCCCTTATTCATCATAAGTAACTGAGCATCCTGTAGAGAAACACTTTGCATATGATGCTATATGTTGAAAGACAATGTGTTAAAAATGAGGCTGGTAAAGGAAAAAACAGTTGAGATGAGAAACTTATAAATTATAAATTTACAGGTGTTGCTAGGGAAAATTCTACCCCATTCCTTTTTTTCAATAATATTCAATAAACTATGTCTCCTACAAGTTACATAATGTACTGTACAGTAAATCTATGAAACACTCCAAAATATTTTTTTCGGTATGTCAGATTTTATGTGACTCATTTTTTCCCACCAACAGTTTGCTCAGGTGATATCTACTACTTTTAAGGCATGAACATTTATGAATAATTCAAGAGGAGAAATACATTTTGCAGATAGGTTACATTAATTAAGTACTTTACTTCAATACCGGGCATATTTTAAGTACTGACAAACTGAAAAATTTATTTTAAAAGCTCTACAGATCAAAACTAGAATTATAGCTTGTACTGAATGTAAAAATATAATTTTAATATTTCTGTGACAATGTAATAGCTTATTAAAAGCATGAATTATCCTGGGCTTATATTACCCATGACTTAAGTGTAATGGTAACAAAAAAGGAGGAAAAGAGAACAACTGTTATGTGTTCAGTATTTAAGACATGTATGATTAAGTACTGCTAATTCAATTCATTTATATCTTTTGAACACCACAGAAATTTAAATTATTCTTCTGAAATAAGGATATAAAAACAATAGCAAATAAAAATAGTTCTATGTAAACCACTAGAAGGAAAAGAATTCTTGTTAGAAAACCAGTTCCTACAAGATATATGGAGTAGCATCCTCAGACCTTTTTGTCTATAAAGAAAAGAGGAAGAGACAAACAATAGAAAGCCTTAGATAATGAAATCTTTTACTTTTCCACCTTTTGCTCACATATTGCTTTCTATATACATCAAAGCCAGTAAGCTGACTCTGTATGGCATTTGACAAATAAAACCATATCAATATAGGAACAATCATAAATAAAAAAGACTTCAGATATTTATTTTGAGTACCTACTAGAAAGAGGAAACCACAGTTACTTAAAAATCATTCTTAGAAGACACTGTGTCCAAATTCAGTATTAGAAGCATTTTATACAATAAATTTTATATGCTATATCATTGGAATGACTAGCCAAAATATACATACTGGAAGTCAAACATTATCAGTACTATGAGCCATTTTTCACAGTAGAAAGATTCAAATTCCCATGCAGTTTCACACTTATATCTGAATACATAAGAAAGTTCAGCAATCACATGTACATATAGGATACACACACATGCACTATTTCATTGAAGTGGCACCAAAGCTTGCAATCAGATATTCTTTTTAAATATTATAGCATATAGCTTTTGTAGATTAGGAGGCCTACAAATCCACAGTGCTGGAAAGGGAGAAACCTGTTCAAAATGCACATAACATGCAAGTATTATTTTATTACTGTATTTTATTACAAAAATAATTACTATTTGTACCAAAGAAGTGCTGATAGACAACCTTTGGCTATTAGGCACTAAGCTTGTGATTTACAACTTTTTCTCTTCTTAAAATCTACACAGAACAAGGAGACAGCCTATTCCAATCTTTCATCCAAAGAATTCTCTCCATTAGAATACTGTTTGTTAATTAACTAAGTCCATTAAACTAATGGTTGATAAATACTGATGCGTTACTGCTAACCATAGTATTTGGAAGCCACAGGGAACTAAGTTGGGTCTTGGTATTCTACAGAAGGAAGAGTGCATTCCAAATATTTTCATTTTGTATTTGTAAGCTGATATAGCATACAAAAATGGTAAAAGAACCAACTCAAAATAGTTCACATAAAAATGTTACATTCCTAGTTAGCTGTCATAATATTCCTTTCAAAAGCAAATCAATCTCGTTTTCTGCCAGAATAATATGCACTCTGCCCCATCTTCTTCACAACTCAGTTATGAGCTAAATACATTCCTGCAATATTTGGAATTATAGATTCATAACCCATAGTTTGTTTTGCTGGCAGAAGCTTAAGAATAGCTAAGAAGGAAGAAAGAGATTTTGGAAAATATTTTCTTTTCAGATCTCAAAACAACAGAACAGTCTGCACCTATTACACATTGTTAAAGTGTAGGCAAAAATCTATTACCATAGAACATATATAACTTCCCACATCTTGGTAACGCACACAAAATACATCTATACAACCAAAGTTGGGTGACAGTACCATATAACTAGCATTTTAGTTCTTTGACTACTCAGGGAAAAAAAGGATAGATGAAGAATCTATGCTGTTGCAAACAGAAAAATAACTGTTCTATCTACATAAAATGTCCTCACAGTTCATGGATCAGTACTTAAAAAAAAAAAGCAAAAATTGACTCTACAAGTTAGTGCTTGTTGCACAACAGCATGGACATACTTAATGCATTCTATCAAAAGTTCGGGGAGAGACAAATAAACTCTAAGAATAATTATTTCTGTAAAAAATCTAGTTGTCCTGGTTTTGGCTGGGATAGAGTTAATTTTCTTCCTAGCAGCTGGCATAGTGCTGTGTTTTGGATTTAGTATGAGAAGAATGCTGATAACACACTGATGGTTTAGTTGTTGCTGAGCAGTGCTTACACTAAGTCAAGGACTTTTCAGCTTCTCATACTGCCCTGTCAGCAAGGAGGCTGGAGGTGCACAAGAAGCTGGGAGGGGACACAGCCAGGGCAGCTGACCCAAACTGGCCAAAGGGCTATTCCATACCATATGACGTCATGCTGAACAAAACCTGGGGGGAGTTGGCTGGGGGGGGGCGCGTCCGCTGATCGGGAACTGGCTGGGCATCGGTCAGCGTGTGGTGAGCAATTACATTGTGCATCACTTGTTTTGTATATTCTTTTACCATTATTATTATTTTCTCTTCCTTTTCTGTCCTATTAAATTGTCTTTATCTCAACCCACGAGTTTTACCTTTTTTCCGATTCTCTCTCCCATCCCACTGGGGGGGAGTGAGCTAACGGCTGTGTGGTGTTTAGCTGCCTGCTGGGTTAAACCACAACACTAGTAAACTCAAAACATGTATATGTTTTCTCCTTTATTTGCAAAGCAGTGGATTAAAAAGAGGCAGATATATGGACAAGACAATCCCTAAATGTGAGGGAAGCACACACATTGGTCATTTCAGTTCCCTTGCAATTGTGAAAAAATAGGTATTACATCTAGGTTAACAGAAAGCCTTAGATTTTCCTTTGTCAAGAAACAGTGATACATTTTAAAATAACTATTTACATTGATTAAGAAGGATATAAAAATATCTGTTGAACTAGAGAAGAAAGTGGTGAGAAGCATGATTTTAATACAAAAATTATAGTTGCACAACCACAAAAAGTCTTAAGAGAGTAGTTTACCTAGTTTAACTATGCTGGTGGAGGTGTTCTGCCTGCAGTGTATTTGCCACAAATATCTTTGATTACCAAGCAAGAGGAAATCCCACCAGTTTCTATAGAGCATTATTCTATAGTCAAATATGTCACACAAAGAAATGAGAACATTTAAGCAACAAAAAGGACAGAATGAGAAAATGACAGGTCTAAGGTAATTTACCCCCTATATATTTTGTGGAAGTGACTGAAATGTAAAAATAACATCTGTAGATGAGAATTCAACCCTTCATGCCTTGAAAGGTCAGTATGGTATTTCTGCTTTATTAGCTCTCTTTTTCTTATAGATGTTTTAGTATTTAATAGCCACATCCCCCCAATGCATAAACCAAACAGCCTAACACCAAAAAAAAAACACCTGAGGTGATTTCAGGAAGAAACAATAAGCCTCAGTTTAGTTTTTAAGTCAATGCTGAAATATGTGTGTGACACAAATGGGTCTCACTTCTGTGCTGCATTCTTCTAAATCTTGATCTTGGCTTGGATATAACCACGCCAAACACACTACATTATGGAAGCTAAGATCTTATTCGGTAAAATACCTGCAACATTTTCTGATTAGACTGACTTTATAGCATAGGGGTAACTTAACTTTCTATACAATTTGTGACTTAAAAGTGGAAAAATGTACATTTAAATGGCTAAAACCTGGAACATAAATTCATACCTTGCACATTCTTCCTTTTACTGGAAGGCCTAGTGTCATTCTCTTTATTTTAGACTGAGAATGTAAATTAGGTCTTTCTCAATTACACATTTTCTTTTCTGTTTCATTCAATAGTCAGATATGGTCAAGTTATTTTTTGTTCTGGCATTAAAATACACAGAAAGGAAACCGATATGTTAATTTATATAATGGAAAAAACCCGGCAATACTTTCCATAACATTGCTGTCATCTATTTTGGTTCACTGGAAGTATAGAAGTTATTTTATGATAAAAACATACTTTAAATGCTAATTAATACTGCAACAGTTTATTTAAAGTGTATGAAGAACATTTCATTACATGGTTAAATAAAATTGAAAGTGATCAATACTCTAGATTAAATAAATACTATTTAATTGCTAAGAATCTCTTTGTGTCAGGATTTAATCAAAAGCTTTCTAAATGCCTTCAGGAAAACACAGTTAGCAAAGTTTTCTAAACATTTCAAAAAACCAAACACAAGTGCTTTCTTAACAAAATTGTTATCAAAACCCTTTATCATCAAAATCATAATTAGATCACTGGAATCTTAACAAAGTACAAGTCTAACAATTCATTAGCATAAAGAACTGTTTATAATAGTATGGCCCACAAAATCATATTTAGTTTCCTATCATCACTGAGTTTTAGTTATTCACAGGATAAATTGATCATTGCTCCTAAAATTCCTCGTTTGGCTCCATACTAAGATACCTTCTGCTGTACTTTTCTTGATCTTCTCTGCAGTCATTTGTATACTCAACATTGATCCAGGCTATATGTTTAAGTAGCTAATGAAGCTCATTTATCTTTTACAGTACATGCCATTGCTAAATTGTTCAGCAGTTCAAGCATTTTTTTATTCCCTTTTAATGTTTTCATGTGCTTATTTCCCCTGTGTTTGTTGTCCTACATATCATTATCATGACCTTATTATGGAGAATTTACCAATAAAGGACAATTACAGACATTCTAGAATGGGAAATCTATCGACATGCTACAATACAAGCCTAGCCCATGGACCTTGTTATTTTGCTAGTAGTACAAAGCACAGAAAAGGAGGGAAATAATGATTGCCCACAAGAAATTTAAATCAATCATAAATGACTGCCAATAGGGATTTTCTTTTTAAAAGAAATATCCTCAATGATACTTCCTAATATATCATAAATACCACATGAAAGCAATAACAAAAATATTCCCTAAATTTCTAGTCCTATTTTCCTTGTTTTATTATGTTTTAATTCTTCTATGTCTGTACTCATTTTCCTCCATCTTTAAGTGCCCATTTTCTTTTTTTTAATATATTTTTCTTAGTTTCTTCTTTTTTTCTCATTATCATTGATCCCTACTTTTTCTTCATCTCTTTTCAGGTTGTTCTTTGATGCATTGACAACATGTTCTATCTACCATCACCATCTTTCTCTCAATGTCGCTATATTTTGTCAATAAACGCATACTTTTGTATAATAAAAACAAAATTCAGGTTTTCAGTCAACGTTTTCTGATACCAACAGTACAATCTGATCCCTTCTGAAATGGGATATCCCATTGTGATGGATGCACTCAACCCCTTAACCAAACTAGCAGTAGTTTGGTACAGGCTCCAAAGGAGGTAAAGGCCTGAGCCATAGCTGGGCCAAGAACTCCTCTAGTTTCAATCTGTTCTCTGAAAACCCACAAAGGAGCAGACTGACACAGTGAGCATTGATGCATATGAGCTTGGAACACGGATCATGAATAGCGGGTGGCTTTTCCCAAGACTCATTTATCAAGGAACAAAGTAAGCTGTGGGTACAAGGAGTCTCATGCTTACCTTTCCCATCGCATGTAATTTGACTACAGCCAACCACTTTATCCCATAAATATGACAGCCTAAGTGAGCCTTCTTTGAGCTCTCCCTGCTAGGCAGCATGGCTGCATGGCAGTGATCTCCCCTTGAGCTGGGACGCCTCTCAAGGTTGCTTCTCGAGGCAGAGAGACCATCTTACCAATGGCAGATCTTTGGCAAGTGACTGATAGCATGCTGAATTAATACTAATGAAACATTACTAATCCATGTAGCTATTAAATATTAATTACTATAAACTTTGCATAGATAATTCCATTAGACATAA
>VYZW01057000.1:0-14270 GCA_013401315.1 Balaeniceps rex | reverse complement strand
TTGGTGCAGTGCCGTGCTCCCCTTGGCATGGCTTTTTTACCCGCAGTGTCCCTGGAGCTGAAAGATTTGTGGTGTCATCAACACTAAAGCTAACCCTAACCCTAACCCTCACCCTTCTAGAAGCTTGGGGCTCAGGTTGAGCTCTCCAATATCATGGGTGGCCGAGATGAGAAAGGTGTCCATGGAGGAACATTGGTGCACTGCCATGCTCCCCTTAGCATGTCTTTTTTAGCCCCAATGTCCCTGGAGCTGTAGGCTTTGTGGTCTTCTCAACCCTAACCCTAACCGTAACCCTAACTGTAACCCTCACCCTAACCCTAACCCTAAACAGTGCCAAGAGAACGTGAGGACTAGGAAACGCTTTGATTTCTGACACCTTTGCTGTGGGAGAATGCTGTCAGGAATCGAAGCTGTTCCTTATCCTCACCTTCCCTTCACACTGCTTTCACAGCCCCACAAGCATAGAGGCTCTGCTGTTCACTAGGCAGGAAAAAGACTCAACACCCTCCACCAACCCATCCAGAGCCGTGCTCCGAAATTAAAAATGTCCAGTGAATTCTCCAACAGCAAAGCTGTCAGGAATCACAGTGGTTCCTGCTCCTCACCTTCCCTTCGCACTGCTTTCACAGCCCCACAATGACAGAGGCTCTGCGCTTGCCTAGGCAGGGAAAGGACCCAAACGTCTCCGCCAAACTAGCCAGAGCACAGCTCCGAAATTGCAAACGTCCAGCCATATCACCCACGGCAAAGCTGTCAGGAATCAAAGCTGTTGCTAGTCCTCACCTTCGCTTGGCACGGCTTTCACAGCCCCACAAGCACAGAGGCTCTGCTCTTCCCTAGGCAGAGAAAGGACCCAACACTCTCTGCCAAGCTACCCAGAGCTCTGCTCTGAAATGGAAAATGTCCAGCGAATTTGCCCACAGCAAAGGTGCCAGGACTTAAAGCTGTTGCTGGTCGTCACGTTCTCTTTGCACGGCTTTCACAGTCCCACAAGCACAGTGGCTCTCGGCTTGCCTTCCCTGCTGTATACTCCAAGAGCTCTCTCACATGAGCTAGAGCCCAGCTCTGTAATTGAAAACGTCCAGCAATTCTCCCACACCAAAGGTGCCAGGACTGAAAACTTTTGCTGATCCTCACCTTCCCTTGGCAGCAGTTTCACTGCCCCACAAACACTGGGGCTCTGAGTTTGCCTTGCCTTGCCTCCTAACAGGCCCCAAACACTCTTGAACTCTCAGTCTCATTTTTGACCTGACCCAGCTCTGAAACGGCAAATGTCCAGCGATTTCTCCCACATCAAAAATGCCAGGACTGAAAGCTGTTGCTGGTCCTCAGTGTCTTGGGACCGTTAGGAGGCAAGGCAAACCCAGAGCCCCATTGTTTGTGGGGCTGTGAAAGCGCTGCCAAGGGAAGGTGAGGACCCCACAGCTTCCGAAAGTCCACACGCCACCATGGAGCAGGTGCCACTGCTTACCCACTACAACATCAAACCCTACTATTTTTGTCCCAAATACAGTTCGTTTACCCGAAGTGCAATGAGCCAATCTTCACACACTGAGACGAGATACTGTTTTATTCTCAAAGTTGCGGAAGTTTGGGTGCTAGGTGGTAATTCCACAAAGCTAGCACACCGAATCCAGTCAGCCTCTATTTATACACATTCATTACCATATTTAATTCCCTAATACATACGCAGCGCTATGCTTGGTTAAAATCTCTTTGCCTACTATTTAAATTAATGAGCATGCTCAGTCATCCTTCAGTTTGAGTCTGGGGTGTAATTGTGGTAGGGGGCTTATGAGCTGGTGGTCGCGATCTCCCCCTGCCGGAATTACCTTTCCCCTACTTTCCTTCTTGGCAGATCTTAAGTAACTTCTCACGGTTTACTGATCAAATCAGTAATACATCACCTAGGCTTCTGCTCCCGGACAATCTGTCAACTTAACAAAACCATACTGTATGATTTAGTTAGGGTCACCTTAGACCTCTGCTCTCAAGCTGTTAACTAATCGTAGTTAGGGTAGGGCCTTACAATGGACATCTATAGCAGCATCAGTTTTGAACAATTCCCCCCTTTGAGACTTATAGAAGTTTAATTCTTTGACAAGTCTCATTTCCATTTCTTATAAGTAATACATGGGATTGAGATGCTTGTCTAGTAATTAACCCTTTTCCTTCTAATATCCCAAGTGCAATTCATTTAGGATGGGAAAGTGTTAATTTTAAGGGTCCTGTTTGTCTAGAAGTTCATTGTTTCTGTTCCAGAGGTGGTGCTTTCTTGACTCTTGTATAAGACCATATGTGGTCCCTTCCACTTCTCCTTTAGTGGTTCATCTTTCCAAACTCACAGGTATACTCGATCTCCCTCCTGGTTCGAAGAAATGCACTGGAGCATCTAATGGAACTGTCGCTCTTGTCCTCAGATACCTGTGCAACGAGGAGAGAATTCCAGCCATAGATAAAAGATAGTAAGTATTTGATTACCCATTAAATACATTTGATCAGCTTTCCCAGTCCAATTTACCGAATAGGGCCTCCCATACAATATTTCAAAAGGGCTTAGTCCTTCTTTAGCTTGAGGAGTACTACGAATACGCATCAAAGCTATGGGTAGAATCTCTACCCACCTCAAATGTGTTTCCTGACATAGTTTTGCTATCTTTTTATTGTTTGGTTAATTCTCTCCATTTTCCCACTTGACTGAGGTCCCCATGGGGTATGTAAATCCCACTGTATCTGAAGATACTTTGCAACTTCCCTTACTATTTCTGCTATAAAATGGGGGCCTCTATCCGAGGACATGCTTTCAGGAACCTCAAATCTCGGTATTATTTCTTTCAACAAGCTTTTAATCACTTCTCTAGCCTTGTTGGTACGGCACAGGAAGGCTTCAGGCCACCCTGAAAAAGTATCCGCCAATACCAAAAGATACTTATATCCATTACTTTTAGGTAATTCAGAAAAATCAGTTTGCCAACGTTCTCCAGGGAGGTGTCCCCGTTTTACCTCTCCAGGTGGAGGCTTCTTTTCTATTTTAGGATTATTTCTGCAACAAATTTGGCACTGTTTAACAAGTCCTTCTGCATATTGTTGCATTCTGGGTCCAGTTGCATACCTTTTAACACTGGAGACTGCTTTTATTTTTTGGTGGTTTTGTGCAGTCTAGCATGTGAAGTCTAGATGCAGAGGGAGGAGTCTGCCGGGCGAGACAAGAGGTATAGACGAAAACTCTGACCTGGAAGCTCTAAAACATCAGCTTAGCCAGAAAGATTTTGAAGTGGAGCCAACAGCAGCTGGACTCCTGAGGCCTTCGTTCTCCCCAGGGCGACCCAGGGGACACCTGCACCGTGAAGGAAGAGGAAGGAAAAGCACTCTCACCTTAGGTAGGTATCTAATGCTTTTATTTTTTGGCGGTTTTGTGCAGTCTAGCATGTGAAGTCTAGATGCAGAGGGAGGCGTCTGCCGGCAGAGGGAGGTGGTAGCAGTAGTACCTAGCTAAGATGAGAGTGCTTTTTCTTCCTCCTTGTTGCATGGGTCGCCACCCTTCTGCTGCTCTCTAATCGCCAACACCTCAAGCTTGCTCTCGCAGACGCCATCTTGGCTTTGGTCTCGTCACGGCACTTCTGCCACTCTCTTATCACAGCTGTGCCAGCCTCCCTCTTGACGCCATCACCTGGGCCTCACTGTTGTCGCTGCCACCTCGGGCTCTCTCTTGTCAACACACTTCGTCCGCCTGCTCATCACCGCTGCCACTGCCTCCCTCTCATTGCCGCCAACTCGGACTCCGTCTCATTGCCACCCTTCTGCCAATCTCGTGTCGCCATCACCTTGGCCTCCCTCTCTTTGCTGCCCTTCCGCTGCTCTCTCGTTGTCACTGCCTTGGCCTCCCTCCCATAATCGTCGCCTTGGCCTCCCTCTCCTTTCTCCTTGCTGCCACCTCAGGCTCCCTCTCATCGCAACCCATACTCTGCTCTCTCTTTGCTCCTGCATCGGAATCCTTCTCAGAGCTGCCCTTCCTCCACTCTATCGTTGCAACTGCCTTGGTCTCCATTTCGTCTCCATTGGTCTCCATTGCCACAGCCCCTCTCTCTCGTTGCCACTGCCTCAGCCTCCCACTCGTCTCTGCCCTTCTGCCGCTCTCTCGTTGCCACTGCCTAGGACTCCCTCCTGTAGCCGTCACCTTGGCCTCCCTCTTGTCGCTACCCATACTCTGATCTCTCGTTGCTCCTGCATTGGAATCCTTCTCAGCACTGCCCTTCCACTGCTCTCTTGTCTCTGCTGTTTCAGCCTCTCTCTCATCTCTGTCCTTCTGTCGCTCTGTCATCACTGCCTCTCCACCCCCTCTTCTGTGCCTTTCTGCTGTGCTTTCATTGCCACTGCATCATAGAATCATATAATCATTAAGGTTGGAAAAGACTTCTAGGATCATCTAGTCCAACCGTCAACCCAACATCACCATGCCTACTATACCATGTCCCAAAGTGCCACATCTGCACTTTTTTTAACACCTCCAGGGATGGGGACTCCACCACCTCTCTGGGCAGCCTGTTCCAATGCTTGACCACTCTTTCAGTAAAGAAATTTTTCCTAATATTCAATCTAAACCTCCCCTGACACGTCGGACTCCCTCTCATTGCCGCCATCTTGGTCTGTCTCAAATCCGCCCTTACGCCGCTCTCTCATCACTGCCAGGTCGGGCTCGCTCTTGTCTCGGGCCTTCCGTTGCTCTCTTGTTGACGCACTTTATCCCCCTACTCATCACAGTCACCTCAGCCTCCCTCTCATCGCCGCTGTCTTGGCCTCTGTCTTGTTGCCACCTTTCTGCCACTCTCAAGTTGCCACTGACTCATCCACCTTGTCATCACTGCCGCCTCACCCTCCCTCTCGTCACTGTTCCCTTGGGCTCCCTGTCATTGCAGAGGCCTCGGCCTCCCTCTCATTGCTGCCGCCTCAGCCTTCCTCTCGTCGCTGCTGTCTTCACCTCTGCCTCATAGCTGCCCATCTGCCACTCTCTCATCACAGCCATGTTGGCCTCCCTCTCGTCGCCGTAGCCTTGGCCTCACTGCTGTTGCCGCCACCTCAGGTTCTCTCTCGTGGACGCCCTTCTGTCGCTCGCTTGTCGCCGCACTTTATCAGCCTACTCCTCACAGCCACCTCAGCTTCCCTCTCATCGCCGCTGTCTTGTGCTCTGTCTCCTTGCCACCATTCAGCCACTCTCGCGTTGCCATCACCTGGGCCTCCCTCTTGTCACTGCCCTTCTGCTAATCTGTCTTCACAACTGCCTCGGCCTCCCTCCCGTTGCCTCCGCCTTGGCTTCCCTCTCGTCACTACCCTTACAAAGCTTTCTCGTCGGTGCTGCCTGGGACTCCCTCTCAGCACCGCTCTTCTACCACTCTCTCCTCACTGCCACATCGGCCTCCCTCTCGTCACCGCTGTTTTCGCCTCTGTCTCATCAGCGCACTTCTGCCGCGCTCTTGTCGCAGCTGTGTTGGCCTCCCTCTCGTCACCATTGCCTCGGCCTCACTGCTGTCACCGCTGCCTCGGGCTCTCTCTCGTGGACACCCTTCTGCCGCTCTCTTATTGCCACCTCGCCGCCCCACTCTTCTGTGCCCTTGTGCCGTGCTCTCGTTGCCACCACGTCAGGCTCCCTCTCGTTGCCGCTGTCTTGGCCTCCATCTCATCCCTGCCCTTCTGTCGCTCTCTCATCGCTGCTGGCTTAGCCTCGCTCTTGTCCCTGCCATTCAGTCACTCTCTCATCGCTGCTATCAGCCTCATTCTCGTTGCCACCATGTCGTCCTGGTTCTTGTGTCAGCACTTCTGCCGTGAACTCGTTGCTGCTGCCTAGCCCTCCCTCTTGTCACTGTCTCCTTGGGATCCATCCCATCACAGAGGCCTTGGTCTCCTTCTCATCGTCGCTGCCTCAGCCTTCTCGCCACTGTCGTTTTTGCCTCTGCCTCATAGCCTCCCATGTGTCGCTCTGTCACAGCTGTGTTGGCCTCCCTCTTGTCGCCATCACCTCAGCCTCAATGCTGTCGCTGCCGACTTGGGCTCTCCTTCATCTCTGCCCTTCTGTTGCACTCTTGTCACCACACTTCATCCGCCTACTCATCACCACTGCCTCAGCCTCCCTCTTGTCACCACTGTCTTGGCCTCCGTCTCATTGCCACTGCTCCACCACTCTTGCGTCACCATCACCTCAGCCTCCTTCTCATCTTCGCCCTTCCGTTGCTCTCTCGTCACTGCTGTGTTGGCATCATTCTTGTCTCCGCCCTTCCACCGCTCTCTCATCGCTGCCTCACTGCCCCTCTCTTCTGTGCCCTTCTGCCCTGCTCTCGTTGCGGCCGTCTTGGCCTCCATATCCTTTCTGCCCTTCTGCCACTCTCTCATCACTGCCACGTTGGCCTCGCTCTTGTCTCTGTCCTTTAGTTGCTCTCTTGTCGCCGCTTCCATATACCTCGTTATCTTCACCATCACCTCAGCCTCCCTTTCATTGCCACAACCTCAGCCTCCCTCTCACTGCTGCCCTTCCACCACTCTGTTGTCACTGTTGCCTCGGACTCCCTCTCAGTGTCACCCTTCCTCCACTGTCTCATTGTCACCTCCTCGCCCACTGTCTCAACATCGATGCCTCGGCCTCCATCTCGTCTCTGCCCTTCCTCTGTTCTCTCGTCACCACCTCACCGCCCCTCTCTTCTGTGCCCTTCTGCCGTGCTCTCGTTGCCACCGCATCGGGCTGACCCTCGTCACCAGCATCTTGACCTCTGTCTCATCCCCGCCCTTCCGCCGCGCTCTCGTCACAGCCGTGTTGGCCTCCCTCTTGTCACCAGCACCTCGGCCTCACTGCTGATGCCAGCGTCTTGGGCTCTCTCTTGTGGCCACCCTTCCGTTCCTCTCTTGTCGCTGTACTTTACCCACCTGTTAATCTCTGCCTCCTCGGCCTCCCTCTCATCACTGTCTCCTTGGGCTCCACCTCGCCGCAGAGGCCTCGACCTCCCTCTCAATGCCGCCGCCTTGGCCTCCCTCTCATTGCCGTGGTCTTTGCCTCTGTCTCATCGCCGCCTCACATGCCATCTCTTCTGTACCCTTCTGCCATTCTCCCATTGCCACCGCATCGGGCTCCCTCTCACCACTGCTGTTGTAGACTCTGTCTCAAACCCGCTCTTCTGCTGCTCTCTCATTGCTACTGACCCGGCCTCTCTGTTGTCTCTGCCCTTCAGTCACTCTCTCATGGCCGCTGCCATTGGCCTCAGTCTCGTTGCCACCACGTTGGCCTTGTCCTCGTCTCAGCTCTTCTGACGCAAACTCGTCGCCTCTGCCTCAGCCTCCCTCTCATCACTGCCATCTTTGCCTCTGTCTCATCAGCGCACTTCTGCCGTGCTCTTGTCGCAGCTGTGTCTGCCTCCCTCTCATCACCATCGCCTTGGCCTCACTGCTGTCGCTGCTGCCTCAGGTTCTCTTGTGGACGGCCTTCTGTTGCTCTCTTGTCAACACACATTATCAGCCTTACTCCTCACAGCCACCTCAGCTTCCCTCTCGACGCTGCTGTCTTGTGCTCCGTCTCCTTGCCACCATTCAGCCACTCTCGTGTCGCCATCACCTGGGCCTCCCTCTCGTCGCTGCCCTTTCACCACTCTGTCTTCGCAACTGCCTCGGCCTCCCTCCCGTAACCATCGCCTTGGCCTTCCTCCCATTGCCCCTGCCTTGGCTTCCCTCTCATTGCTACCCTCACAAAGCTTTCTCGTCGGTGCCGTCTCAGACTCCCTCTCAGTGCCGCAGTGCCGCTCTTCCGCCACTCTCTCCCCACTGCCACGTCAGCCTCCCTCTTGTCACTGCTGTCTTCACCTCTGTATCATTACCGCCCTACTGCTGCACTGTCATCACAGCTGTGTCGGCCTCCCTCTCGTCGCCATCGCCTTGGCCTCACTGCTGTCGCTGCCACCTTGGGCTCTCTCTCATGGATGCCCTTCTGTTGCTCTCTTGTTGACGCACTTTGTCCACCTACTCATTGCTGCCACCTCAGCCTCCCTCTTGTTGCCCCTGTCTTGGCCTCCCTCTCATTCCCACCATTCTGGCATTCTTGTGTCGCCACCACCTCGGCATTCCTCTCTTTGCTTCCTTTCTGCCGCTGTCTCGTCGCAACCGTCTCAACCTCCATCTCGTCACCGTTGCCACGGCCTCCCTCTCGTTGCCACCACCTCAGCCTCCCACTCGTCTCTGCCCTTCTGCCGCTCTCTCGTTGACACTGCTAAGACTCCCTCCCGTAACCCTCTCCTTGGCCTCCCTCTCCTTGCTGCCACCTCGGCCTCCCTCTCGTCGCTACCCATACTCCGCTTCTGCATCGGAATCCTTCTCAGCGCTGCCCTTCCGCCACTCTCTCATCTCCGCTGTTTCAGCCTCTCTCTCATCTCCGACCCTCTGTCGCTCTTTCATTCCTGCCTCGCTGGCCCTCTCTTCTGTGCCCTTCTGCTGTGCTCTCGTTACCACCATGTCAGGCTCCCTCTTGTCACCCCTGTCTTGGTCTCCATGTCAAACCTGCCCTTCTGCTGCTCTCTCGTCAGTGCCAGGTTGGCCTCGCTCTCTCCTCCGCCATTCCGTCGCTTTCTGGTCACCGCACTTTATCCCCCTACTCATTACAGCCGCCTCAGCCTCGCTCTCATCGCCTCTGTCTTGTTGCCAACACTTGGCCACTCTCTCATCACTACAGCCTCAGCCTCCCACCGTCTTGGCCTCCAACTCGTTGCCACTCTTCCACCACTCTCTTGTATTGGCCATGTAGGCCTTCCTCTCATCGCCATCGCCTCGGCCTCAATGGTGTCACCGCCGCCTCGGCCTCTCGCTTGTGGCTGCCCGCCTGTTGCTCTCTTGATGCCGCACTTCATCCACCTACCCATCACTGCCGCCTCAGCCTCCCTGTCGTTGCTGCTGTCTTGGCCTCTATGCCATTGCCACCAACTTGCCACTCTCTCGTTGCTGTCACCTCTTGCCTCCCTTTTGTCACTGCCCTTCCACAGCTGTCTGATCACAACCGCCTCGGCCTCCCTCTCATATTCACCTTTCTGCCGCTCTCTCGTCGTCACCTCACACTCCCTCTCTTCTCCGCCCTTCTGCCGTGCTCTCATTGCCACCACGCCGAGCTCCCTCTCCTTGCGCCCTTCCACTGCTCTCTTGTATTAGCCGTATAAACCTCCCTCTTGCCACCATCACCTCGGCCTCAATGGTGCCACTGCCGCCTCAGCCTCTTGCTCATGGCTGCCTGTCCGTTGGTCTCTTGACACTGCACTTCATCCACCTAACCATCGCCACCGCCTCAGCCTCGCTGTTCTCACTGCTGTCTTGGCCTCCATCTCATTGCCATGAATTTGCCACTCTCTCATCGCTGTCGCCTCTTGCCTCCCTCTCATCGCTGCCTTTCTGCAGCTGTCTCGTCGCAACCACCTAGGCCTCCCTCTTGTTGCTGCTGTCTTGGCCTCCATCTCATTGCCACCAATTTGCCACTGTCTCATCGCTGTTGCCTCTTGCCTCCCTCTCGTCGCTGCCCTTCCACAGCTCTCTCGTCACAACTGCCTTGGCCTCCCTCTCATCAACGTTGTCTTGGCCTCTGTCTCATCTCCGCCCTTCTGCCGCTCTCTTGTCTTGGGCATATCGGCCTCCCTCTCATTGCCATCGCCTTGGCCTCAATGGCACTCCCACCGCCACCTCGGCCTCTCTCTCATTACCATCGTCTCAGCCTCCTTCTCGTCACCACCGTCTTGGCCTCCGTCTCATCCCCACCCTTTCAATGCTCTCTCATCACTGTCGGGTCGGCCTCACGCTCATCTCTGTGCTTCAGTCGCTCTCTCATCACCACTGCCATCAGCCTCTTTCTTGTCGCCACCGCGTCGATCTTGTTCTCGTCTCAGCACTTCCGCCAGAACTTGTTGCCACCGCCTCGGCCTCCCTTTTGTCACCATCGGCTTGGCCTCACTGCTGTCACTGCCGCCTTGGCCTGTCTCTCGTGGCCGCCCACCTGTTGCTCTCTTGCTGCCACATTTTGTCTACCTACTCTTTGCCAACGCCTTAGCCTCCCTCTTGTCACTGCTGTCTTTGCCTCCATCTTGTTGACACCGTTCTGCCACTCTCCCGTCACTGCCGCCTCAGCCTCCCTCTCATCGCTGCCATTCCGCTAGTCTCTCGTCACTGTTGCCTTGGTGTCCCTCTCATTGCTTCCCTTCCGCTGCTGACTTGTTGCAACCACCTCAGCCTCCCTCCTGTCACTGCCGCCTCAGCCTCCCTCTCATTGCCGCTGCCTTGGTTTCCTTCTCATAGCAACCCTTACAAAGGTCTCTCGTTGGTGCCGCCTTGCACTCCCTCTCAGTGTCACCCTTCTGCTGCTCTCTCGTCGCTGCCATGTCAGCCTCCCTCTCCTCACTGCCGTATTTGCCTCTGTCTAATCGCTGCCCTTCTTCCACTCTCTTGTCATGGCCATGTCAGCCTCCCTTTTGTCGCCATCACCTAAGCCTCACTGCTGTCGCCACCGCCTCCACCTCTCTCTTGCAGCTGCCCATCCACTGCTGTCTTGTCGCTGCGCTTCATCCACCTACCCATCACCAGTGCCTCACCCTCCCACTCATCACCGCTGTCTTGGCCTCTGTCTCATCACCAATTCACAACTGTCTCATCACTGTCACCTTGTGCCTCCATCCTGTCACTGCCATTCCGCAGCTGTCTTGTCACAACTGCCTTGGACTCCTTCTCATCACCGTTGTCTCGGACTCTGTTTCGTCGCTGCCGTATTGGCTTCTCTCTCATCTCTGCCCTTCTGCTGCTCTCTTATTTTGGCCGCATCGGCCTCCCTCTCGTCACCGTCATCTTCACCAAGGATGCGCAGAGCCTCTGGGCCGGTCATGATAGGGTGTTTTTGCCACGCATTCCTCGTTAGGCTCACTTCAGCCTCCAATACAGTGAGCTGTTGGGATCCTCCTGTCAATCCAGAAATACAGATGGGTTCTGCTCCTCTATAGCTTGATGGTATTAGGGTACACTGTGCACCGATATCCACTAGAGCTTTATACTCCTGTGGGTGTGATGTGCCAGGCCATTGAGTCCATACAGTCCAGTAAACACGGTTGTCCCTTTCCTCCACCTGGCTGGAGGCCGGGCCCCTCTAGTCCTGGTCATAGTATTCGTTATTCATTTCTTGTGGATATGAGTCAGGAGTCCCTTCATTAAGATCGGAAGTAATATCAGCCCCTCTACTCTGCCTGGGGAACTGCCCACTGGAAACTGGAGCAGTAAAATTTTCCTGGAAGAACCCCCCTGTGTGACTGTTTTTCCTTGCAATTCAGGTACCTGTGCCTCTAGGGTCAAAGTAGGTTTTCCATCCCACTTCCTCATGTCCTCATGTCCTGTGGTCACACAGGCAAAACCACAAGGTGCCCCGTGGTGTGTACCCTCTATATCCTCTCTCTTGAGCAGAAGAATGCTGACTCCTAATAGCTGAGATACTGCTCCCATATAGGTGGAGAGTAGGACCTATTCTCATTGAGTTGCTGGACCTCCCGGGACAGTTTCTTTACAGCCGCAACAGGGAGGAAGAGATACTTCCTTCATATTCCCAGAGTCGGCTAGTCACTTCATCCACTGTTGGTGCCTCTTCATCTTTCGAAGTCAATATGGCCAACGAGTTGGCATACGATGCTGGTGCGCTCTGTATCAACTTCCGCCACATAGGTTGTGTGCACTGGACTTCATCTGGATCTTTGGATAACTGCTCATTGTTCAGGTCACTATAAATCACCTCCAGCACAGCTAATTCCCTCAGATACTAGATACCTCTCTCTGTGGTGGTCCATTTGCCTGGGCGATATATAACATCTTCCTTGAAGGGATATCTTTCCTTCATGCCTGACAGCAGTCGCCTCCAGAGGACTTGTGCTCCTTTTCCAACTGCTTTGTCAATATCCCCTTTGCTAGAAAGGGATTCCAGTTGTTTGGCTTCCTTACCCTCTAATTCCAGGCTACTGGCCCCGTTGTCCCAGCATCGGAGCAGCCAGGTCACAATGTGCTTGCCTGGACGACAGCTGAAATCTTCCGCATATCTTGCAGGTCACTCAAGGATAAGGATTGGGTGGTTTCCATCTCATTTAGGAGTTCTTCCTCTTCCTCCTCTCCTTGTGTTGTCCCTGTTTTTTCATCATCCCTTTCTGATTTCATCCCAATCTGACTTTTGCTTCCAAGATTTCTTCTTGTGTATCGGAGCAACTGATACCAACACAGGTTGGTTCTCTGGTTCATCTGCAGTGCCTTTCACCGGGGTTTGAGTAGCCACAGTGCCTGTCATGGGGGTTGGAGTGGCCGCAATGCCCGTCATGGGGGTTGGAGTAGCCGCAATGCCCGTCGCGGGGGTTGATCTCTGGATGATATTCTTAAATAGTTGTTTAACTCTAAACAAGACCTGAACCACATTCAGGAGACATAGCAGTAGAAGGATGCTGGTTTGAATATCCCAAGGATATTCAAAATTCTCAAAAGCTGTTGCAACTAGCCTGAAGGAGAAAGGGATGGTAAAGGAGCAGGGGAAAGTATCCCCCTGTCTCCTCAACAGATGGTTTCTCCGAGGAGAAGAGGTAAAAAGTGTAATTATTAATATTTTCTGAGAAAGGGCTCCCGAAGCACAGGAATGATGGCACTGCTGAGTACAATCTCATGACCAATAATTTTGTCATACCATAAACCAGTGTTACAGAGTACAGTGAAGCAATAACTTTAATCCAGCTCCCAGAGGTGATAAACAGCACCACAGGGAATGCATACGGCAAGTAAGGTGTTACATAGCACAAATCTGAGGACAAGCACAACAACTCTGAGAGCAAATGAATCAGCATTGTGACCAGTGACTATTAAACTAATAGTTTATATAATGCTTATCACAAATTTGTTTTAACACACTCTGGTCAGATCTGTTGTTATCTTGAACCCTTTGTGCCCCATGTTGGGCGCCAAAAAGGACTGTTGTGGTTTAACCCGGCAGGCAGCTAAACACCACACAGCTGTTTGCTCAGTCTCCCCCTCCCCAGTGGGATGGGGGAGAAAATCAGAAAAAAAAGTAAAATTTGTGGGTTGAGATAAAGACAGTTTAATAGTACAGAAAAGGAAGGGAAAATAATAATATATGAAATAAGTGATGCACAATGCAATTGCTCACCACCTGCTGACCAATACCCAGCCAGTTCCTGAGCAGCTATCACTGCCCCCCCGGTTTGAGTAGCCTCAGTGCCTGTTGCAGGGGCTGGAGTAGCCGCAGTGCCTGTTGTTTTGTCGTCAGATCCAGAGACCTTCTCTTCCCCTTGAGGGTGCTGAATAGTGTTGAACAGGGCTTGGTAGGCATGGGCCAGGCCCCAGCACATCACAGTGATTTGTGTCTCTCTGGAGTTGCCAGGGTGACAGCATACTTTTTCCAAATATTCTACCAATTTTTCAGTATTCTGCACTTGTTCAGGGGTGAAGGTCCAAAACACTGGAGGTGCCCACTGTCCTAGGCATTTGCCCATGCTATCCCACAAACCCTGCCACTCATAACTATACAGCCTTGGGGCAGATCTCTGGATGATATTCTTAAATTGCTTATTAACCTTAGATAAAACCAAAACAATATTCACAAGAAATACCAATAGATGTCTCTTAACTACTCAAGGATGTTCAAGATACTGAAAAGCTATTGTAATGAAGGAGGAAACATCATAGAAGAAGGTAGCGAAGGTACCATTCTGTATTTCCTCCATAAAAAACTTCTCAGTAGAAGAAGTATAATTGCTAACTGTCTCCACAAGGTGGTACCCAAAGTACATTAATGGTTTCAGTACAAACCTTAAATACCAGATAAAACTCAAGGTCTGTGTTTTAATAACAAATTTCCCAGGCAAAACATCACTAATCACTGCAGAGCACAGCAAACTGCAAAACCCAACACTAATCTTTAACATGTACAGCAAAAAAAGAAGAATGGTGCAGATCAGGTAAACTAAGATTGAGAACAGATTAATCAATATTGTGACCTGCAACTATTAACACATACAAATTCCTCAATAAGCTCTGGTTAATCTGTTATTATCTCAAACCCTTCGTGCCCCACGTTGGGTGCCAAAAAAGGACTGTTGTGGTTTAGCCCCAGTTGCCAACCAAGCACCACACAGCCACTCGCTCACCCTCCCCCCCGGTGGGATGGGGGAGACAATCAGAAGGCAAAAGTAAGAAAGCTTGTGGGTTGATATAAGAACAGTTTAATAATTGAAATA
>VYZW01056999.1:9602-29379 GCA_013401315.1 Balaeniceps rex | reverse complement strand
TTAGCTCTGTTAGAAAAATGAGCATCATGTCTGGCAGGTAACTGCCACACTAATGCTTACAATAGAAGACAACATTTGTAAAACAAAAATTTAAGGCCTTGGGCGCTTTCAAAGATTAAAATAATCTAATTACTTTCGTTTTTATTTTCCTGGAGTTTGAGATAACTTCAGCCTTTGACTGTAGCCTAGCAAAGCCATGTAACTTTAAGAACTCAGTACTGCTAGCAAATCATATGCAATAAGAACTTCAATCTAAGTTTTTAAAAAATTTCTTTCTTCTGTGTATCTACTCCTGTTATACACAGAAATTCTCCAGAGTTTATTCTGCAAAGCTGTCCAGAATTTTTCCCATAGAAATGACCACAGACTTCAGGTCTGCAAAATTCACAGCTTTTGGAGGAACTGTCAGATGTTCAGGCTTTCCTTAAGGAAACTCCTTGCCTTCTTCCTGCCACAGACCCTTCCATTTTTCTGGCATAAAGGTGTGCTGGCAAAGATTTCCCTTCCTGCTTAGAACAGCGCATCCCTCAGAGAGAATTTCAATGGCAGGAGGAGGCAAAATCCCAACGTGACTCCAGAGTTCCTCCTACGTGAGGAATATCCAAAGTGTAGATAAAGAGTAGTCCTGGTTCCACAGATCGCCAGTAGATATTCCCTATCTATGCAAAATCACCCAGAAAGAGAAGGAAAACCCCAGCCGCAGTACTCTTAAATGACTTACACACTGTGTTGCTCTAAATAGGTACACAGATAGACAGTACAAGCAAGCCAAAAGCATTACAAAATAAAATCTGCCACAGCATTTGCATAAAGCTGGTACAAAACCAAGATTTTTCTTCCATTTACAGTAAAACACTTGCAAGCTAAACTTGGGACTGAAAAAATGTATTTGGACCTCAAATGTATGTGAAGTGCCTGCCTGAGTGGAATGTGCAAGACTCAGTTATGTCCCTTGATAATAAAATGCTAGCAGGCTCTTCATTTTATGGTAGCATCACCAAGTAACAATGCTAGCAGGTGGTTCTGGAGCTCAGGACAAGTGATAAAAGCTCCTTTCAGCTCTTGTTCTTTCTTTTCTAAAGCATATGACCTGCCCTGACCAACATCCTGTTACTTCAAGGAAGCCGAAGGCTCTTTTGGACTTAGTTTCCCTTTACTGAACCTCACATTTTCAGATGCACACACACCTCGGATTTTGTGTGTGTAACTACTAAGACAGAGGACTGGAGAGCCAGAAATGCTGAAGACTTCCAGTCACAAGGGCAGCTCCTGAAATGTGCCATATGACCATCTGATAGTCAAACCCAAGGCTCCCCAAGCACGCTGCTGTCAGACCACATAGTAGGCACAGTTTTGGAAAATGATCTCTCATCATAAAGCAACAAGCCCATTGCTCACTTTCCCACAGGTCTGACACAATTGAATTAGAAAAGACATAAAACAAATGTCTATAACAGGGTTGATGTACTACCTTACTAATCCTACCACAGGAAGTAATTTCATTGATCTGCATTTTGTTTAGATTGCGGTTGACCAGTATCACTTCTAACAGCCATGTGCTTGTGCAGCTGAGAAAGATGTTAATGTTCCCAGAAAGGATGCAAAGGATTGGATTAGTCACAAAAGGCTTAGAAGATATAATAGTAAACATGACTCATTATATTTTTAATAACCAATCATATGCTTCTTCCCATTTACAATTTTTAAAAAGGAGTTGAAGGCACAGGTTCTGATTTTACATACTTCCCTGCATCTCACAGATGCCAGTAACTCTATCCCTTTCCTTAGAGTAACTCCAGATCATCATATAAATATAAAAAAGAATCTGATACACAGCTTTCTTTCATTTAATTTTCCTAGGGAATTTATCAAAGTCATGGTCAGATGTTTGCTATATGATATTCCTGCTAAGCACTAACAGCTGATGCAGTGTGATGCTAATGAACAATCTGCAAATACGAATTACAACAAAGTACACACTGTTACTACAATGAATCAAACTGATCATGGAAAGCCCTCCTATCAGATCTCCCTTTTTTTAGTTGAACTTCACACTAATACTGCAATAGTTATTACTGCTGCTAATTCAGAAGCCTTGTTGTGCTTCCTTCTGTATATTTCTACTCAGCTAAACAATTATCCAAGTGAAAAATATATCTTTCTCATTTTTATAAGGTTGCAAAAAATGTGTTTCTGGAGTTCTTTTACCTCCATGGAAACTGTTATTGACACATTTTGGAGATTAACTAACTTGACACTTTGATTTACTAGTCTTCATTCAGGTGAGTAAAAATTAGTATATTCATTGCACCAGTATTACCTTCTGCAAGTACATACTTTTCACATAAAAACTTGAGGGTTTTCCACAGGAAAAAAAAAAAAAAGAGTAATCTAACAAAAGAGGTAGCAAGAGAAACAACGATTTTCAGGTAAGACTTCAGTACAACAAATGTGGTCACAGCCATGCTGCTGTAAGAGCAGAAGGAAAAGATTAAGGGGCTGAGCAATTGGTTTGGATTAGGGAGGCCCAGAATAGAATATTGAGGTTCCAAAGGAACAATACACAGCTAAGTGTGAGAGGCTTTTCCCTTCTCAAGTTTTAGAAATCAGAACATTCAGAGAGTTTGCTGGAACCATCTGAGCTGAGAGAGGGTCCTCTGCAGGTGACAAACTTCCCCTCTGAATGACATTCTGCCCTTAGGACTACAAGATGACTGATGGTGTTGACTATAATCTCATCTTGTCTGCAAGCCAGTGTTAAACCTTGGATTTCAGTTCTGAATGACTTTTCACTTACTGTACTCTACCCATGAGAAGTCTTGATCATGACACTGAAACCATTGCTTACTCTGTATTTTTCCAGTGCTTTCTCTTTGCTTCATTTACAGGGGATGACATGGAGAAAAATTGCAGGGAAACATATTTTTGCTTCCTGACAGACAGCAGAAGCAATTCCACATGAGAAGGTACATTTCAAGTGATGGAGATGGAGGTTTGCCAATGGAAGTGGAAGAGAACTGGGGGGCACTGATTTTGTGTAATAGATTCAGATGGGGCAAAGACTGAGTTTAAAGAGTTAGTTTGACACAAGTAGATCAACAGTATTACTGTTCCTTAGAGAACATGACAGTTTTGAAAGAATAGCAAATATACCAGCTCAGTCACTAGAAAAGGTGGAAAGATCTATAACACAGAAAGATAAAATCTTTTGTGGTTTATATTGATAGTACCCTGAGGAGATTTTTTGGAAGATTTTGAAAAAAATAGGCCTCCCCCCTTCTGTCTTCACTGATTAGATTGAGGGAGAAATTATAGCACAACAATTACAATATATAACATTGGATTTTCTCTTCTCAAATGTTGATGTCTACGATGCTCTGGATGACTAGGTAGCAGCATAAAAATTGCTGCTATCAAACAAACAAAACAAAAAATTTGCTATAGATTAGGTAAACTGGGATGTCAAAGGGCCTGAAAAGAATAGGATCCAGCTGAGTGCATTATGGAGCAAATTTGTGTTCAACTTCCTGAACAGGCATGACAAACTTGATACATCCAAAAGTCACCAGGATTGATCTACATATGTTGACTATTTGTGCAATGCACATACAACACATCTGCTACTCCCAGAGCTGTTAGACTCACTACACATGTCCACTCAGCCATTTAGATTTTCCAGATAAAAATATGTGATCTTGTACATAAGTGAATTAGTTAATTAGTACACCACAGAGAAGTAACTGTACATTCATTAAAGATGCCATGGATCTACATATGAAAGCTGTAATGGAAAATTTGGGGAATGTAGTTCTGGCCTCCCACAGTCCTTAATTCCATAAGATTGACAAGGTAAATCCCACAAGATCTTTTTATTTCATTCTCTTCGTCTTCCTAATAAGAGTTGGCTAAGAAGGAAAGGAAATTTGTGTACTCCAAAATAAAGGAGATTCATTTCATTAGTGATTCAGAGATCACTAATGAGAGTAAATCTCTGATGCCAATAGAAAATATTGCAGTATGTACAGAAACACATATATTAAATACATGCACGTGGTGTTAGAAAGACTCTTCACTGATGAACTTGCATTTTCCCAATTAAGAACAAAATTTAATTTCATGCGTCAAGTCAGTGTGCACCTCTTTTTCCTCTTCTGGCTTTGACATCATCCTGCAGCTCTAGTTATTACTGTGTAATTGTCTTGAAATGTAGTTATTGTTAGGAATCGTTGCAGATGTTCCCCATGTAATTCAAACTAAATGAATATAGAATTAAATTACCAGTGCAAAGCTTTACCAGTACAAGTTGCAGTAAAAATGGTAAATTATTCTCTCTCTTTAGAGGAAACTATCCAAAAATGTAATGGGAAGTTAAGTAAGCAGTATTTCTTACTCAAGAATCTAGAAAGATTCAAAACGGGATGTCAGCGTTAGTGCTGAATAGCTTAATATATTGTCCCCATTCAAGAGATGGGCACTCAAGAGCTCTGTGACTGATTAGAGAGAAGTCGATAAAAACGCACCAGCAGCTGCCTTAAAATTTGTTGGGACCTAGGTTACTACCATGAACTGGAGGAGTTTGTGGCTATTTTATATTACAATCCATGGCTTCTAGGACTTTCATTTCTCTTTGGGCAACCTTAAAATGTGCTAAAGACCCTGAAGACTGTGAGTACTTCCTCAGCCATCAGACCACAAGGAGGCAACAATTATCAAATACATCATTTTGAAGAGAGGGTCTGGATCCCCCAGCCCTGTAGATCAGACCAGCCATACTGTCTACAGTTGAAGAGCTGGGTATTAATATGCAAGTTATGCATAATGACACGGTAAACATCAGCATTTCAAGCTACGTTTCAGAGCTGGTGTTCCCTTAGAGCCAATCATGAGTGATACTTGCATTCAATAACTATTCAAAGGCAAACACAGAAATGAAAAAAGCAATTTATAACCTTAAAGGAGGTATGTACTCAAAACTGGAGGTTCAGTAGAGGAGAAGGTGCATCTGCCAACAGCTTTCAGACAAATGTATGTGGCTAATACTGCTCAGAGTGAATCATTAATGACAAAATTGAGTTTTGGGCAGCTGCATGGAATGAGCAGCCCATGAATGTCTCTGCTTTACCTTATTAGCACCACTTTATTTCTCTTTACAAAGCAGACAGAGGTAAGGGCCATTACTTTCTTAATTTTCTGAAAATGAAGTGCCATTAATATTTTGGACAACTTTGGACCCCAAGTGGGGGCAAATAGCCTGTGTGGGGGAAGTTCAATGAATGTACTAGTTGAAAAATTTGAAGTTGCATATATCTGAATGAACTTTAGGTTGTTTCAAACAAGCTGGGTTTTTTTCCTGGTTGTTTCTTTCCCATGAGTATTCTCTATTCGGAACATTTTANAGAAAACAAGTGATGCAACCGCTCACCACCTGCTGACCGACACCCAGCCAGTCCCCGAGCAGCAATTGCTCCCCCCGGCCAACTCCCCGCAGTTTATATACTGAGCATGACGTCATATGGTATGGAATAGCCCCCTGGTCAGTTTGGATCAACTATCCTGGCTGTTCCCCCTCCCAGTTCCCTGTGCACCTGGCAGAGCATGGGAAGCTGAAAAAGAAAGTCCTTGACTAGTCTAAGCACTACTTAGCAACAACCAAAACATCAGTGTGTTATCAGCATTCTTCTTACACTAAATCCAAAACACAGCACTATGCCAGCTACTAGGAAGAAAATTAACTCTCTCCCAGCTGAAACCAGGACACTGTGCTAGGACTGGTACTTTCAAATAGGTCTTGATTTCAAGAACACAGCTAATGTAATCAGTAAAATCTGGATTTTTTCCAAAGTAGTCTTTTTATCCCTGTAGGAGTCAGTGATAGCTGTAATACCTCTCCAGGCTTCCACTGAAGTCAATGACAAAAAGCCCACCATCTCTGAAGGGTGGAGGTTCTGCTTCTTAATGGAATTGAATGTTACTGGCATTTTGTTTTGTTGGTGGTTTGTTTTTTTTTTTTTTTAACATGCATCATTCATGACAGATTTGAAGTGAAATCTGGGTTCTACATTAGTTTCTAACACTTTTTAGCAAACGCATTGAGACTTTGATATCTGAACTTGGATTTACTCCCAAAGCAGAAACTAACCTTCTTCTATTTCCAAATCAGGTTCAACAGACATTATATGAGATACAGTACAAGTACGTTCCTTGCACAGGGTGACTACTTGCATAAAAGGGAAGCGAAGTAGCCACAGAGTTTGGCTGAAGTTAGATCATTAATTCCACCATTAATCCATTGGTTCAGTCAATCTATAGGGACAGAAAATATATGTTCAGAGCAGGAGATTGGATGATCCACTTTGCCTTTCAAGTGGAGAGCAATAACTTCCAAAGCTACCCTACAGCACGTAACCTGTTCTTTAAGATCTCAGCCTTGTACTTCCTTGCCTTTTAAACAACCCAGAAAAATACCTTCTGGAAGTATCAACATGTCATTGCTCAAAAACTGAAGGTAGATATTAAAGCTGACTGCTGATGTGATCTGAAATCAATTTATTTAATTAAATGAATAGACTTATAAATAAAAAGTAATAAATAATAAATAGGTTAAGTAAACAGGTTGCAATGGGAAAATGCAACTTTCTTTTTTCTAGATTTTACTGATGCTATTTAAATTAATTGAGCTCTTACTGAAAAATATTTTTAAAGTAGTATATGTAGAAGACTAAAAGTTATTCCAGGCCATGATCCCATGAAACAATCTGCAGAGGTGTACTAACCTTCCTGCCCAGCAAAATATGTATGACATAAGTAGGTAAGTACAGTGTGGACTTCCAACAACATGTGTGGACACTTTCTTATGTAGTTTCACCTCATACCTATTCAGTGTAGTTTAATAAATTGTTTGAAAATCAGGTTTGGTATTTACATTTTCCATCTCACATATTTTCTGTGTTTCCAGGTTGCAACAGTAGGCACAGCTTCCTTGTTTTCATAGGTGGTTTTGACAAACTTGAAAAAGGGCTTGTGTTTTCCTGAACAAAACTCTTGATGAATGTCTGTTTTGCTGTATCATTTATCTGCAATTGTCTGTTGTCCTTTATTTTTTCCATTTCTTTTTATAAGCAAAATCCTCTTTGCCATTAAGACCTTCAAGATGAGTGCTCATCTTTGACTTTTTTCCTTCTTCTCTACTACTTCCAAGATGCATCCAAATCTTATCACTTCTTCCTGTGAAACACTAAAGTCTGCAATCTCTTGCATAGGTAATGGTCTAAATAATCAGTGCAAGCTTACAGCTGTCTCTGCCTTGATTACTCTTGCCTTCAAATATCTCTTCCCTGATTTTTTTTTCAAAATGCTGCCAAAGTGATTTTTCTTATGCATAAATCTGATCTTATCTTTTAAATACACATCCTGAAGTTTCAAACATTGGTCTCTCTCCAATCCCTCTTCCCTGCTCTATACCACTTTTTCTGATGATCCAAGCAATTAAAAACTTTATTTTTAGGAAGTCATCAAGAAATTATTTGGGGTGAGGGAAACTAATGATGAGTAAGACTTCAGTTCAAGAGTATTAAATGCATAACAATGCATAGAGCACTTCTGGTACTTAGTGTTTACATTAAGGCATGTGATTGGGTATTTACCCGAATCAGAGCCCAAATAAATGTAATTTTAACTTATCTTTGTCTAATACAACAGATTAGTGTTTCTAGACTGCCAAGAGCATTGTTTGTTCTAAACAAATAACACTAAGCCAGACTACTACAAATTTTTACTGTGATGTTTTGCACTTAGAATATCATCTATCAAAAGATTGCTCTCAAAGAGCTTTACAGACATTAACTAATTAGGCCTAATGACACTTTTCTGCAAGTAGTGAAGTGTAATTAATTCCCTTTTGTGAAAAGGGAATTTAAGGCATAGAGAGATCAAATGATTTTTCCAAAGTCATGAAGGATGTTACAGAAGATGTGGGAATAGAACCCAAATAGTCCAATCCTCCAAGACTGTGCTTTAGGCACAGGAACACAGCTATCAGCTGTGGGAGGAGGATGGCTCTTCCTTTCCTTTCTTTGTACAGAAGTACAGGAAATTAATTGCTGCACAGACATACTTTCATTAATTCCACACTAATGGCCTGCAAAGGGTGCCTGTAATAGTCCATTAGGAAGGAAGTTATCTGCCTCCTCCAAGTTCTGTGTGTAAACAGCAGTGAAGAAACCGAGTATTTCCAAGTTATCACTCTACCAAGGGCAAAGTATTGCTCATGATATTCATTTTTATTGATAATGCCATTTACTATTTATTGTAGAGTTGTGGTTTTAATCCTGCGCATTTGTATTCCTCAGAGTTAAACCTTGCAGTGACAAGAAGGCAGCCACAGAATTTCAATTTATGTCTAAGAGGTTATTGCAATTACTTTTGTAGATATGCAAATTCATATGCCTTAGATTTCGCTATAAACTTCGAGGATTTCTTTTAACCTTTTTTTTTTAACTTAAGCTTTAAAGTAGAAGTTTTCCTAGCCTGCACTAAGCCAGCATTGGTCAACAGGAAGAAAAGACGTGTAGCCCCCATCTACAGATAACAGGTAATGAAAGAAAAAAGGAAGAATATGAAGTGTTCTGGTTTAGAAGCTAGTTTCCCCCTCTTCTCTGCTTAAATCCCCAAGGGTGTCCTCTAACTAGAGTATATTATAAGTAAAATAAGTACATATGATCAGACTTTCAAAGGTGATTAGGTATCTAACTGTGTGGGCAGGTCCTTGTGAGGTCTTGATACAAGCGAGGGCACATGAGTCCCGCCGGATGGAGAATAAAGACAGGGAATGGGTGGCTCCATAGAGACATGTCCTTTGGTTTCACACAAACTGTCTTCACATATCACTTTTTTAACTGTCTCTGTGCCTTGAGTTTTTGGCTGGCTGTTTTAACCCACTCTTAGTAAAATTGATATAATGAAGCAGAAAAATAGGAGAGCTGCTGAGCAGGAACCCCTCTGTCTATCTGTCTCTGTAGCTGCTCTACTCAAAAGTTAAGAAAATGGGAACTTGACCTTTGAGGCTTTGCTAATGGAAAGTGATTGACTGTAAGTCTTTTTTTACACACTTTTTAGTGTATTTCCAATGTTAACTGGCTTGCTGAGTGGAATTTTCTTGTAGTTCATGCAAAAAGGTAACCAGTATTATCACTGGAAGCGATAGCTGGACTTGCTGAGGGACGATCTGCAGGGATCCTTGTGTTAGAACAGACAAATAAGACAGCCTCTTTTCCACTCTCCTGTACAATCTGATAGGAATTTGCACCTCACTTTGCACTGATAAATTGCTGATCAAAATGTATAGCAGTGAACAAAGAGAGCAACACCCGGGATGTATCCAAAGTAAGGTAAAGAATTAAGTCAATACACTGCAGAAATATGAACTTTTTTTTTAATAGCCACACATTTTTTGCTGTATTCACTATGATGGATTTAACAGTTGAACCAGGCAACAAACAGTATATGAACCAAAACGCAGTGTATAAAAGGTTCCCCATCTGGATAGAAAATTCTTTTTTTTCTACAAAATAAGAATTTATTTTATGAGTTTATAAATTGCAGCTCTTAAACTCTTCAATGAGAAATTGACTATAACTTAAATGCAGTTCTTTTAAAGACTACAAAGAAATGTTTGACTTTAAATGGATACCATTGACTTTCCCCTGCACTGACTTCTTTTCTGACAATTATTTTCCACTGATGTTGTAACTATTAGCAGTGTGGCAGCACTTGGAACTTGAGATCAAGGTACATTACATTTGCTGCTGCTGCTGTAAAGCTTTGCTGTCCTCAGTTTGAACCTAGGTGAGTGAAAATGACTGTTTCAGAAAACTAGAGATACAATCTGCAGGATTCCAGATATCCAGCAAGGCTATTACAGCCTAATATTTTAGTATCTAATTCCAAGGGCATCCAGCAATAGGCAGGGCTCAGAATGATTCCCAGCTGGCAACGCTTCTAAAAGAAACCAGACGTTGTCTTAACTTGGTTCCAAGTTTACAGATGTAATTGGGTACTGATGGCCATGTGGCTTCTTAAAACAGAGCATTTAAATAGTGAGCATTTAGCATGTACCTTATGGTTCTTGCACCAGAGCTGTCAAATCCTGATCCAAATAATGATGTGTTTGTCTATCTTTTCACATGGCCTGGGTGTCACAAAACATAAATGATTTCTTTGTCTAATCATTTTATGTTTTCAATTTCTCCCAAGTACGTCCCGTGCTCACTTTAGTTTGGCAGCTTGGACCTTGATCCCACAACTAGACCCTCCCCCCCACCAAATAAGTATTAATATATGAGAAAGCACCACTGCAGGTCCTCTCCCCTCTGCTCCTGTCCTCCCAGACCCCCTACATGATCAGAGCTCTCCTAGCTGAGGCTGGCAGCCCTACTGGTCACTGCTGAGGCTATAACCTTCAATGGCACAAACGGAGGTCCTCCACTGGCGCATATGCAGCAGATCTTTTGCCAGTCCCACCCAGCACAAAGAAGGACAGCCTGGCTATTTGGAACCAAGAAAGAGGGGAAAAAGTATTTTGCTGATCATTCAGAAGATCTAGGAGGGACTCCAAGGACCTGAGGGAAAAATTCACATCTGCTATTCCCTCAGGGTAGTCATCCCTCTGCTATATACTGACCCTCATGTACGAGAAAAAAATCCTTGCACATAGAATAGAAAACCACAGCCTCCAGTCCAGCAGTCGTATCCATCTGCCAGATTTCTGCCCCCAGACATTTCAGTGCAGGACTAAAATCCTTCATCCTTGGAAAATTATTTTTTTTTTCCTTAGACATGTACTAGTCTACCACATATTCCAGACTGCCTGAACAATTTGTGTAAAATCCAGAGGCTAATGAGTTAAATATCAGCTCAGAAATGGACAACCTGAAAGTAGAGGCTTAAAATGGAGACAGTTTGTCAGCAGTCTCTTCACTTCCTCTCACTAATAATATGATTGCATTGTAGTACTCATAGCATAAACTCTTGTAATGACATTACCGGAATTGCTGTAGAGGCATAATATATCCTAAGGTATATTTATTATAATACTAACATTTCTGATACCCATAAATTTGTCTGTCAAAGTTTTCACAATGAACTATTTTTCTCCTAGCATATGAGAGAAAGCTAGTAATTTGCTGGTTTATGTTTGTGCTTCTATACCTCAGAAACGGATTTAAATTCACTCTAATACTGTAGGATTTGAATTAATGCTTGAGCCCTTAATTTACCTTTCCCATGTGTAAAATAGGAATATTTATCTATGATACGTTTAACATCCATCTTTCAAAAATGCTGCTATAAAAATATACAACTATTTGGAAAAAGAAAGCATAACAGCCTCCAAACTGTATTTCGATTAGAGGATTATGCCAAAACACATAATATCATATCACTAACAGAGCTGCACTAAAAAAAAAATCAGATTAACTGCAAAACCAGATAAAAAATGACTTCATTGGCCCGTATTACTGTGTCTGAGTTGGATGGCTTTCAGAAATCATGCTTGCTAAATGATTGAATAATACAAAAAAATTCTTTGTTGGTAAAGAACTATATTTAAATCAATCTTCTAGAAAACCAGAGACCATGCCAAAATGGTAATGAATGAATATTAAAGGAAAAGTTCAGATTGAACACTTTAAATAACTGATACTTCTGTGTGTAGGTAGGATACATCTCATCTGGCTTCAGCTTACTCAAAGTTAGTCTGAGTCACTATCAACTCTGGTACCACCAGATTGCCATTTACATCCCTCATTTTAGACAAGTACCTTAGGGTGGGCTGAGCTGCCTCTGAGACTCGTAAAGACAGAACCTGGCAAACTAGTTTAGAGTAGTTTACAACCATGCTTGAAGTAGATAGAATAAAGGGAGATTAATTGTATCTAAAGGCCTGTACATGTAATACTGCTGAGAGTTTTGTCAGCAACTCCCAGGGGGATCTGACCATCACAGTGTGGTACGACCAAATCAATGAACTTGTAGGAAAGGAGACTGGTCTAAACTTGAGATATGTTTTTCATTATGTGGCAAAATTCCTCTAGTTCTCAAAGTGACAACTGCTGCCAGGAGTGATTTTCAGCTTTCAAGTTATATCTGGCAACATCTTTGCCCAGATTTCAGCTAATTATACAGTGGATGTTTAAAGGTAGTTTCTAATTCCATAATGGACCCACCACAAGTCTTTTCTTGCTATGAAAAGTGCTGAATATAGACCACATGCCACTTTTCCAGAGAGATGAGTGTAGGAAAGACTACAGGTGTCACAAAGCATCTTAGCTTTATCCAAAGTAATAACTAGCCAAATTCAATTTATCTGCAATATGTTTTTTTCAGAAGTGCTAATAAATTTAGAGAGAACTTTGTAAGGAAAGCACGCACCCAGAAACACCTATATGCATAAAATACAGCTATAATGTACTCCTTGGAAAGTATGCATTAAGCTACAGAAACATACTCAAAACACTGTATACTCTTCTGGGTGAGCAGCTGGCCAAGCTGGACAAGATGTCCTCAAGTAGTCAAGTTTCATGAAGCAGATTATATGCTTCGACCATCAACTCAGCATGTGTAGCAAAACCATCTGGAGATAAGACAATCTTATCTTTTGTTCAACAGTTGTGTCTCAAGGTTCTTAGTCTTTGCCCTCTGCCCCCATCAGGTGCCTTATCCATAGTCCAATTGCTTTCTGTTACCTGCTCCTCCTGTGTTATCATTGTTATGCCTATACCAGTTTTACCCAGCTCTCAAAGTTGCGTTTCTTCAAGGACTGCTAACTTGTTTTCAGGCTGTGCCCATATTTCCATTTTCCTGTGCTGTTTTTTGGAGGCTGTGCTCCACAGGAGAGCAGAGAACACCCGGTTCCAAGCTTCAGTTCACACAAGCTCTTGCAAACTCAGCCTGATGGCACGTCTAACCAGTCACGGTCCCGACACCCTGCTAAGGCGGGGGCTGCGAGCAGCAAAGGCTGCTATTACTGGACCATGGGGCAGCAAGAGCACTTAGTCCTACAAAGCCTTTCTCTCTACAACACAACCCGCATCGAGAGAAGGAGAGAGAACAGGAATGAGAAAGCATACAGCTAAGGAGAGCTGTTTGGCCATGACTCTACTGCTTTTTTTTAGTCCTTGCTCCTCTCAGAAAGCTATATTATGTTTGTGCACGATGGAGAGAAGGTCTTTATTCACATTATCACCACATCAGATTGACAGATATCTATTTGTCCCTTTTCATGTCATCCGAACATGGGGGTCCCTGAGCCTCTTGCTGTCACTATTGGCCTTTGCAGAGCCTGTTCTGGGTCCTGATGCTCATAAAGAACCATCCACACAGTTATCCCAGTAAGAAGTTCCCTCAAACAGGCCTGTAGGGAGTCAGTGCTGTTTTGGAAACCTGGAAGTTTCTGTAAAAGAGCTTAATACTTTAATTACAGCTATCTGAGGCAATTCCTGAGCCAGGGCTTCATTTTCTCACGCAATAAGGGGTGGAGAAAGTTTTCAGAGTGGAAGTTATGAACCTCTCCCTTTCACTATCAGGGTCTGAGAGATGCTCAGTAGCCTCTGTGACTCACTCTAATATTATAAATCAGTGGGCTGTCATGATATTTTCAGATGCTGTCAGTAACAGAGGAGAAATCTGTATCCTGCCTGCAAGCCAGGAAAATAATTCAGGAAATGAATGCTGCATTTGTGGAGAGTAGAAAATGTTGTAGAGTCAAAATTTTCATTTCCAGCAAATCTTTAATTAACATTCATATATCAGGAACTAGCATGTACATCCAAGCTATTCACACAATTTTTTATCTTTTCAGTGCAGGTGCACCAAAATCAGTCTGGTTCTTCTTTCCAGCTCTGAGCTTATTACAGAGAACATGCAATTCCATTAGGCAGCTACTGGGAACCAAGAGCACTTGCCTCATGTTAAGGTGCTCATTAAAAAAGAATACCCTAGGAATAAATGGATGCCATCAGAGTTGGGACCTTCCTTTAGGGAAACCTTGTTATAATGACACTGTATATACCTAAACTTACAAAAAATACATGTGTAGATAGGCATAGACAGGAGAATTCTTTGAGCAGACCTTCAGGTAGCCAATGGACTACTCCCAAATTACATATTTAGGAATTCTGGGCAATCCAGAATGCAGAAAATGTACTAATTTTTCTTTCTTATGTGATAGAAATGCATATCAGAACATTAAAACATCATTTCGGTTCCTTCATTTGCATAATGTGGTCATCTGGAAACAGTTTCTTTTATTCATCTGTAATCTTTGTAGAGGAGGTTATGTAAGTATAATTTGGAACACTAAATCAATCTAGAATTTATAACTGTATTAAAATTTAAATCTCCCATTGTGTATGGAGAAGCAGAACCTTAAACTCAGAGATATTTTAAACCATAAAGTCCTTACAAGTGTGCACAGGATCTGGTCCAAGCAAAGTCCTCCTGCAAATTCCTGAGCAAAGTCCATGGAAAAGAAGACCCATGATTTTCCATATATTCTCTCTGAAAAGAACTCTGCTGCAGTTCTAGACTGAGTAACAAGACATACAATATGGATTTTCTATTCCCATCAGAATTAGTAGGATAAAATGTCCCTTGACCCACAGATTCCATTCAGTGGTCTTCTTTGTCTGGAGCTTGGGAAAAGAAACCCTATCACATCTACTGAAGTCAGTGGGAGTTTTGACCCTGACATTACTGTTAAATATCTTGTGTTTACTGCCACTGATTCATTTCGTGGCCTAGGCTAGCTCATGGAGTCTGAAAACCTTTTAAGCCAAGCATGTGCAAACGTGTTTGTATCCTTAGCATATATAGTAGTAAGCAAACATACGTGCCAGCAAAGCAAGCATTTGTGTAGAGAGGTGACTCATCATATACCTGAAGGGCTAATATGTGCGTTTGAATTTTGTATTTAATCTTAAAAAGTCTTCTGCGCAACTATTACCATTAATAGTCATTATTAATATCAGTAGGGGGTCTCTCCAGCTACATGGGACTAGAGCAGAGAGAAGCATCTAGTACAGTAAGTGTTACTGGGAACTACATTGCTGCTTCTGGACAGGGTTTTACTTTGTTTTGTTTTGCTTTGCTTCATATCTTTACCCCCTGCTGCATCCTGTAGTTTGTTTTTCTTTACTCTTTCCTTCTTTTTAGTTTAAGTGAATTGAAGTGCACAAACAAAGCCTCAGACACTTGCAAATTCCCAGCTACCACAATACTGAGCATTCCACATCCGTGGAAATTGCTTTTTGCATCTTTAATTTGCAGGCTGTATGTAATAGGAGTGTAAGCAGGGTCTGTCCCAAAGGATTATTAGACAGATGAAAAATGTAGTGCAATAATACTGGAATAAATAGAACAAAAAAGCAATGAAAGAACAGCTACAGAGAGCAGATTATTTGGGAATAGTTATATGCCATGTAACAAGGAACAGTATTCTGATCCCTTCTGAGTTGACAGAAGTGCTGGTAGGACAAAAAAGGTGTTTGTATACATTTGACACCTGAATGTTCAATGCACCGGGAAAATGATTAAGATAAATAAATGGAGTCAAGCATGTCCAATTAGCGATTAGTCACTTTCAGTGTTTTTTTCAATAGTCTTCATTGTGCTAACAAAATCCAAACCAGTCTTTTACTATCAAGTAACAGAATGGACACCCCTGGATATAATACAATCATTGTAATGGTGACCAAACAAAGGAAATTATTTTAATCTTCCATATATGGATCAGAAAATACCAAAAAAATATAATTCAGCCATTAAGTAGACAAAGGACTCTTAGTATGACAATGGTTATAGGAAACAAGAAGGTGGAGGGCTGTTCAACAGACTAAGGGTCAACAAAGTTATATATTTGTGCTGTCAAGGAATATTTGAAGCAATATCTGTACAAGCAGACAATCCAGTAAGATGCAAGCTTTAAAATCATGAGTGTTGTGTAGGTCTGTCCTTAGGAATTGACAGTACTGACCAGGGACCTTGCATGCTCCTCTGTCCACTGCTCAGGCTGTAGCATTCACAGGGAGTGGCTTCAAAGCCATGCACATCTTGAAATGTTCAGTAAGTAATGTCAGAGACTTGAGAGTCTCCAAAATAGGTCAAAATGTGACTGGCTTGAAAATAAAGGGGCTACATTAATCAAGGAATATTTATTAGCCCCAGACAGCTCCTGTCTGGTAAATTGGTTAGGTAAGATAAACTGAAAGAGAGGCCTGGTAAAACAAAATAAAACCAATCTCATGCATATCTCTATAACGCTACTGATTTTAACAAAGGACAGGAATTTGTCTTAAAGAACTGAAACTCTAGAACTGAAGAGTTTGGCAATCTGAAAGAGGGGAACAAAAGGTGATAAGTGATGATTATTGGTAAAATGTAGATCTAACATTTGAGATGGAACAGCAGAGGCTCTTTGAAGAAAAACTAAGGAAAACTGAAAGGTGAGAAGCTGGTAAAAACAGCCTGTGAAAGAGGTAATCTCTGGCATAGTAGGTAAGAGATGGCCATAAGAGCATCAACAATTTCAGTTCACATTGTACTTTCTCAAACTGCAACATCTCAAGGTGACCTATGCAAGAGCTTGAACTGTGGTGGTGGGGAGCCAATTTTGACTTTAGACTTAATTATAGCATTTACATTAATTATTTTTCAATGACAAAGAAAAGAAGAGTTGTTGCAAGAAAATGTTATAAGGTAAGAGTTTGGTTTGGGGTTTTTATTTGGGCAGCTTTTTATTTGGTCAAAATAGAGGTTATTTTGTATCTTAAAGAATGTCTTTGAAGCAATATATACATTTGAAAGAAAAATAGCTAAAATTTACTGTCTACACTATTATTATGTTTGATAGATTCAAGATAAAATGCTAGGACAGAGGAGGCAAAACAAATATTTTGCTCTTAGAAAGCACTCTGAGAAACAAGTAATAGGATGTGGACATGAACATTAATGAATCATCTTAACCTGCCATGGAATTTTGATGACATTTACTGGTATTTCAGTAAACTCTTATTAGGCCCGATGAACCTATTTACTGATACCTGAGGTCTGGCTCTGAGACCATTATTGTCCTTTCAAAATTTTATGCTGGTTTCAACAGCCACTGAAAAGCATAAGCAACCTTGTTTTTCACTTGGATCTTTTGACATTGTCTTCTTACCCCTCAGTTATGACAACTTCGAGCTGTTACATTTTGGAAGATAAGATATTTTAAACATATCTCCTCAGAATTCCTACTGGCAATCTCTTCGTCACATTTATTAACACTTATTATTTAGAGATCAATCAGTTCTGCATCTGCTTGGTTCCTAAGACAATATACAGTGCATCGGCTCATTAAATCCCAGGAGCCATAACCTTATTCAGAAGCTGATACTACCAATGCAGAGATCCTATTGTGAGATGTTATTTCTTCCAAGATTGATTATGGTAATTTTTATCACATAGATTTCCTAAAGCTGCCTGGCTCGATTTATAGTCCCTGATGTTTCCACTCTTCTTGTCCTTAAAGCAGCAACATGTTCCTACCTTGCCAGGGATTTCTGTTTTATGAAGAGAATGCTCTGGTGATATGTGAGCACTTGAAAACCATACTATCTTTCCAAGGTTTCTGCACGAGTTTCCAATCTTTCACTGTTTTCCAACTCCTGGACTGGCTTTGTCCCCAGATACCATTCTGCCTCAGGGCACTAGTTTCCTTTGTTTCACTCAAGTGTGGAAAATATTTTCTGATAAGACACCAGGTTCATACCACACTATTAACACTTCAACCCCAAAGACTCCCCTGAATGCATCAGCCTTGATCCTGACACTATGAAGGTCTAGCAAATACTGCTCGGAGACTCCAGTGCCAGTCTGAAATGTGACCTGGTGCCTTTGACTAGGTCTACACTAGAAACGAGTCTGGTCCAACAGAAATAGATTTGTTTGGCAAAACAGCTGCATTAAGGATCCTTTCTGGGGGAATCGAGAGGCCTGCCTTCAAGGCAATAGGAAGACACACTTGGAAATGGCTGGATCGTTTTCAGCTGGCAGCTGTTTTGGTTGCTGATAATCACTCATAGCAAACTCTTGTCCCTGGAAACTCCTCAAAACAGTGCTCTAAGGAAATCTTCCTGGTTGTCCCTGTTGCCAGGTGTGTTCTCTGAGAGACTTCCACCTCTGCAGATCTTGCCATGTTTTTCTTGGCTTTTATTAGGTGGAAAAGTGTCAGCAGATTTTTTTTTTGCTTTGAAACGTGCCAAATAGGTCATCAAGCTGGTGTTGAAAGAGCCCCTGGCCACCAGGTTTTGTGGCACACACAGTCAGGTATCTCTGTCCTTGTGGAACAAAATACACAAGTGTTCCGGCTTCTCTCTGTGGAGAGGAGACAGGGCTTCAGACTGCTTTCTGTGAACCTGTTGCTGGTGGTTGTGTCAGAGTTGTTGCTTTGTGTGTTTAGTTTTTAACAGCAAATAGCACAAATGTACTTCTGTGAGGCTCTGAGTTGGCTTCACAAATTGCAAAGACTGGGAGGACACCCCCCAAGCATCCAGAAGCAGGAAGATCNTGCATCCCCTTCATTTAAATATTTCCTTCTCTCACTTAGATATACAAGATCAACAGGCTGAAAACAGCCTGATTTTCATTGTACTGGAGTACAGTATCAATTACACTTAGGCCCCCACAGAGAGGAAATCAGGCAGTGTAGGGGGTTCCTTTTCCAGATTAGATTTTTTGGAATACAGAAAATGGAAAAATACATGAAAATCCATTATTTCAAACATCTACCTGCATTAGAAAGCCTCCACCAAATTCATAGGATGTGTCATAATTAAATGGCTTGAAAATGATTTCTTGAGATCAGAAATTTTATATTCAGTCATGCATAACAGCACATAGAAGTTTTTCCCCTCAAAAAGCTTCTCTGCATTATGTTATTATACTCCCAAGAAAACAGAATCTGCTATGAATCCAAAATAGAATTAAAACCATTGAGCATCCAAAGGTTTTGTTTATGGAGATGGAGGTAACTAATTCCTAAATTCCCAGGTTCTGACCCCGAGGGTTTGTTTTATTTTTCTGTACTAATGCTTAAGTAACATGTCAATAAAATGATTGCTGGTCACCTGAGTAATGGAACAAAGAGGAGCTCAAGTCATGGAGTTTGNTGGAGTTTGCCATTGCTCAGACCCTCCTGAACACAGGTTTCTTCTACATGAAGAGCAAGACCATGACTTTCCTCATGTACCCTCAGCCAACATGCCACAGGTGGCTGCAGAGAAAGTAGATCAGCAAATGTTCCTGATATGAATNAAAGCCTCCACCAAATTCATAGGATGTGTCATAATTAAATGGCTTGAAAATGATTTCTTGAGATCAGAAATTTTATATTCAGTCATGCATAACAGCACATAGAAGTTTTTCCCCTCAAAAAGCTTCTCTGCATTATGTTATTATACTCCCAAGAAAACAGAATCTGCTATGAATCCAAAATAGAATTAAAACCATTGAGCATCCAAAGGTTTTGTTTATGGAGATGGAGGTAACTAATTCCTAAATTCCCAGGTTCTGACCCCGAGGGTTTGTTTTATTTTTCTGTACTAATGCTTAAGTAACATGTCAATAAAATGATTGCTGGTCACCTGAGTAATGGAACAAAGAGGAGCTCAAGTCATGGAGTTTGCCATTGCTCAGACCCTCCTGAACACAGGTTTCTTCTACATGAAGAGCAAGACCATGACTT